>PVJH01019998.1:0-41557 GCA_004026705.1 Nesogale talazaci | reverse complement strand
ATCACATTTCAACAGATTGAAAATTAAAGTTTATGGCCACTTCTGAGATAGAAAATAGGCCAAGTACTGCCAAAGGTAAATATCATGCTGACAAAATAAAGCTTTATTATGTACAAGAATTTCCTAACACTAAGATAAAACCTGATTACAGAACTATCACATACTGCTTCAGAATCTGTAGGCAACAGAGGAATAAATTATAACTTTTCTCTTTGTTTTTGTTTTAGACCCAACTAAGAAAATTAAAATTTATTGGCTATTTCCAATTGCTAATATATCTATGTTCATATAGTAAAATCTTGGATGACATAGAGTGCAACCTAGTAAAGAAAAATAAAGTTATAATTTTGAAGTTAATCTTAGGGCCAAATTGTGATTCTGTCCCTTACTATTTATGCTTAAATATTCATATAATTTAATCTAGCTGGAATTGATAATGCTCATGGAAATAAGGCAAGAGACACCCCCACCTGAAAATACTGCTGTTAAAATCAGAGACGATATGTGTACCAAGTTTTGCATGTGGTTGGCCAAGGAAACAATAGTTTCTAACATTGTTCGGTCAATAGGAGCATCCTCTATCACGAAAAACTGCTGTAGATCACTTATATACAACTGTCCCACACAGCTAAAACCACTTGACATGGATCACAGTTTGCAAGGGTATTAAAGTTCCCTTGATATGTGTGCACGTGTATAAATCAATTCAATTTGATTAGATAGATTATGCTTAAAATCAGCCCTGTGAAAGTTGGAGTCAACCTCTCACATGTTACTATACAGAAAAAGACCAGAAGAAATCAGGACATCTGCTTATTACACAGAAAGCTGGAAAGTAAAGTGCTTCTAGTCTTACAAAAACAAAATGACAGAAAATTGTCATATTCACAACTTTGTTTAAACCTTTCAGAAAGCTATGGATTCAGAGAAAACAACTGCCTCAAAAGCTAAAGGAAGATGCATCCAAGAGGAAAAAGGAATAAGGTTATTTGATTACCTAGGGAGAAAGTCGTTCTGGAACAAACAAGATAGGACTGGTTCAGATAAAATATTTAACCAAAATCTGAAGCTCTAAGTGGGCTGGAACAGGTCAGTCTACACCATAGGTTTTCTCCAGAGACTTCTGGCCATCCTCAAAAGAAAGGCTTGGGAGGGGCCATGATACCTGAGAAAGTCTCCCTCCACATGAAAGTATGGAGGGTGAGCAGAGTAGCTACTGATGGAAAGGCAGGAGATCCTGTGTGCAGTTTTCTCACTGTTCTTCCTCAGGTGGACTTGGGAGGGTTGCAGGATGCTAGAAATAGATGAGTAGCATTACCCAGTATCTGTTGGCAAAGAACCAAAATTTCTGAGAGGAGAGAAGAGAAAATTAATCCTCTACATCTATGTTTAGGACAGTCCATTGTTCTTAGATCATACGATTAATTCACACAATTAGTGAATGGAGAGATATCTCTATTAGTCTGGGTAGACTAGAAAAGCAATTTCATGAACACTCACATGTGTATAAGAATGAATTTTATATACAAGTGCAATTGAATACTGAGAAAACATCCCAGCCCAGTTCAGATCAAATTCATAAGTCTGAGATTAGCCCATGTCTGATACCAAACTATAAAGTCCTCTTCAGACTCATGAAACACATGCAGTGATGCAGAATCATAGGCCAGGAGGTGGGAAGTCTTGCAGATCCAGTGGCACTGTAAGCATCTCAACATTGCCAGGGGTCTCCCAGTGGCTTCTCCAGCTCAAGGCACTGGTGCAGTTGCATGTGTCTTTTCAGTAGAGCATTTCCCAGGGAGTGAGCAGAGAGAAAGAAGGGTGTCCAAGGGAGAAATATATGACTTTTCAGAATTCTCAGGAGGTCATGCCCACACAGAGGCCTCACTGGTTATATATTGATTGACAGGCCAGGCTCTATTCCTTCACTCTTAATCCTTGAAAATTTACACCAAATTATGTAACTACCATCTGATCATCATTTGAACCCCATAGCGGTCGAGACCTACAGGTTGAGAATCACTGCGCTAGTGGAATAGGGCAATCACATGCATAATCAGATGGACCAGTTCAAACCAGAGATGAACTATATAAGCTTCATTTATAAAGGCCAGAAATGAAAACCACTATCAGGAGCTAAGTAGACATAACCTTGCTATGGAATGAGTCTTTGACCTTTGATATGTGAAACAAATTTGCTAAGCTGACTAGTCAATAAAACAAAACACTTACTTTATCATATCCTCTAATATTCCATGTCTAGTGGAGAAAAGTAAAGGATATCCATGGACACTATTAATACAGATATGAACATATTCATAAAATACTAGCCAAAATTAAAAAGTTTAAACTTCTTGAAAGAGAATACACCACAAAGAAGGGCTTATTTCAAGAATGTAATATCATTTCTGAGCTAAGGAGTCTATGTAGCAGAATTCCCCAACTAAGAATAGACTAAGATGAAGAAAATGGCTATCCACTTTCAGTGGAATTAGCCACCGAAAACTTTATGTACAGAACCACAACGTTGTCAGATACTGAAACTCTTATACACAGAGACAATGTGAGAAGATGAGATCCAGAGTTCAGAAGACATCTAGCAAGAGTTGCCTCATAAAAGTGGAGTTCACCATTGCTGAGTTAGATAAAGGGAAGTCTTTGGGAATAAAGCTTTAAAGACCATTTCTTGAAGTTGAGGGAAAAAAACTCAAAGTGATGAGAAGTCATCACAAACAAAAATTAATAATAAAAACTTAGAATGTATGAAGTAGGAATTTAGGAAAATTATAAGTTGTAAAAAATAAAATGGAATGCATAAAATTCAGCAGGCCAGGGAGAAGTAACCTGAAATTGATTGGTATTAACTATTTTGACATATATACCTGGACTTCCCCAGAAAGAATACACAGATATCAAATTGACTACATTTTTGGGAATAGAATAAATTGAAATGTTTGAATAAGCAGCAGAGGTACTGGAAGCACTAACTTGTCTATGCCAGGAGATTTGGAAAACAACTACTTGGTCAACTGACTGAAAGAGACTCACATTTGTGCTCATTCCAAAGAGAGCTGACCTAATAGACTGTTCAAACTACAGAACCTCATTATTATCACAAGCAAGTAAATTTTTGCTGAAAATCACCCAGCAAGAGTTGGAGAAGTACACTGTCCAGACATTACCAGTGAATCAGACCTGATTCAGAAGAGAATATGGAACAAGTCATATAATTGCTGATAGGGTCTTGGATGAAAGCTTAGAATACTAGAAAAATATGTATTTGTGTCTCATTGACTATGCCAAGACATCTGACTGCTTGATTCATAGCAAACTGTTGATAATCTGGATTAATTTGTTAATGAAGAATGAGAAGAACGAGAATTTAAGACCACTACATCATGTTTATGGAGAACCTGCACATTGATCAAAAGGCAGCTGTATGAACAGAACAAGAACATACTCCATGAAGATATGCATCAGAGTTGTGTTCTCTTATCATACTTATTCAGTCTGAATACTAAGCAAAGAACCAGAGACATTACCTTATATGATGGAAAATGTGGCATGAGGATTGAAAGAAAATGTGGAATCAGGATTGCTTATAAGCAATCTTAAATATATATCTTATACAACCTTGCTTACTGAAAGTAAGGAGGACTTGAAGCACTTGTTGATGAAAATTAGGGATTTTGGACTTCAGTATGGATAACCACTCAGGACATGCAAAATAAAACTGTCACAATTGGATCCGACCAATCGGTAACATCAAGATTAATGGGGGAAAAGATTGAAGTTGTCAAGAATTTTGTCTTCTTGGAACCATAATCAATACTCATGGAACTGACAGTCTAGAAAGAGGTCTTGCATTAGATAAATCTGCTACCAAACATCTATTTTATTTTATTATATTTTAAATTTTATTGGCATAATATTTAATAGCATACAGTTCAGTAGTATATAATATTAAAAAGAGCTATACAATTATCTCCACAAACAAATTTAGAGTACTTTCTTCTCCCCATTGCTCATACCTGACATACACTCAAGAAAGCACCGATACAGTCAGTTATCTTTATAGATTAACAATCCTGGATTTTGTGTACAGATAGGGAAAATGTAGAAAAAGTATGCAGGCAAACAAAACTGCACTTTCTGTGATAGCAAGGCCATTCATATCCCTGATCTGGTCAGAGGGGGTTCATCACAGGCTTAATCTAAGTGGGGACTTTGAAAAGAAAATTTGGGTTCCCATTGTCATCCATAGCCTTCCTCAAACTGTGTTCATGATTTAAGCTCTGATACCATTCCTCCTATGGATTTTATTATTTATATTTTGGATCACACAGATAAGTATGCCTCTTTCAGGTGGGCTTAATCTACCTCTACCTTAGATGACTATTTGCTTAAAGATCTATTAAAAATAGGGAAAAGCAAGGATTCCATTTTGAGTACTAAGTATATGTTTGACCCATGACTTGACATTTTCAACCCCTTCACATGCATGTGAAAATTGGGCATTTAATAAGGAAGACCAAAGAAGAAGAAGCAATACATTTGAGTTATAGTACTGGCAAAGAATATTAAAAGTCCAATAAACTTCCAAAAGGGAAAAAAATCTCTTTTGAAAGAAACTCAGTAAGAATGCTCCTTAGAGGCTAGGATGACAAGCCATCACCTTAATTACTTTGCACATGTTGTCAGGGCAGACTAGTCCCCAGGGAAAGACATAGTGATTAGTAAAGAATCCAGACAGTAAAAAAAAAAAAAAAAGGAAAACCATCAAGAAGATGGATTGAGACAGTGGTTTGCATTGGTGGGCTCGAACATTAGAACGACTGTGAGGATGACACAAGACTGGACAATGGTTGGCTCCATTGTGCCTGGGGTCACTGTTCATCAGACCCAACCTGAAGGCACCTACAAACAACAGCACCACCTCCCAAACCCACCAACGTAATTCATTTGATCAACAGACTAAAGAGGAAAGCTAGACTATTGTGTCAGAAGCTGAAGAAAACATTGAAAACTGCAGCGTCAATTATAATATAAGTATCAGAAACAAATATTCAAATGAAGTTCCTCGGGTATATTAATAAGCATCTGCAAGAAAGGATTGCTAACATCATACTGGTGGGAAAAGAAATAAAGGAATCAGGAATCAGTAATAGGTGTAGCAGTTGCATATTGGGCTGCAGTGCGAAATCACCAGACACTCTGTGGGGGAAGAAGGGGCTTTCTACTGCCTGGAAACCGGATGAATTCTACCCCATTCTATACAGACACTAAGAGTCACTAATGGGAGAGAGACACAGAGAGGAGAAACTAATCCTCATAAATGATATGATACACAGTCAATATAATTACTTTTAAAAAATATTTTAAAAATATTATTAATAAATAATATTAAAAATAATATTAAAATATTATTTAAAAAATAATTGAAAAAACAAGCAAATACACACACATACATTACTAAAATGGATACATGAGTTTAGCAAGATCATAGAACAATAAAACCAACTGAATTAACCTAGTTATAATTTTCTAAAGCACAGAAAGGATTTCCATTTTCATTCACATTCATCCACACTTCACTCTAAGGTATTACAACTTTTATATTCATGTACTCCCTGTAACTATAAACTGAATTCAACACATACTTTCCTTTCTCTGTTAACAAGTAAGCATGGTGAGGTGACTTATATTCATAATTTTCATGTCTCATTTGTAGATTAGTCCATCAATTTAAAGTGTATTTTCCTCCTTAATCTAAGGGACACTCTCAGTTAAGTAATGGTGGTAGCACCATGGGATACAGTTTGGGTTGCTAATAGCAATGGCAAGGGTGCTCTGCAGGATAAAGATGAAACTACCTGCTTCCGTAAAAATATGTGTTCTCAAAGCCCATTAAGAGGCTGAATGGACTCATTGGCAGTAAGTTTGCTAGTTGGGTTGTTAAGCTGGGGTCCTCAACAAGAAGCTCTGGGCCACTCGTTAAGCTATTGGTTGCTAAGTAAAAAATCCAAGTTCGTTCCCACCTGCCGCATCAATGAAGAAAGACGTGGTGATCGGCTTCCCTAAGAATACAACTTTGGAAGCTCTCTGGGGCTGTATTTTTCTGTCAATACTATCTCTCTGAGTGGTTAGTGACATGACTTTATGCAGACAGGGTAGTAGTTAAAATTTTTGATATTAGAGACACATTGAACTCATTGTACATATCCCATTCCTTAGATTTTTATCTCTTGAGATAAAATTCTAGATATAACATTACAGGAGAGGAAAGGGACACTTAAATTTCCTCCCCAAACCCCACCATTCCTACATCCCTACCTCAAATGTTTTTGCTTATTTTCCTGCTCACAATAAGAATTGCTATAGCTTTATGCGCTTTAATGTTTACTGGTGTATAAATGTCATAAATAATATTTAACTTCATTGTAGCATGAAAAGAACTTGGATACAAGTCAAAACTTCAAGGATACACATTTGAGGTCAAAATAATCTGCAAACAGGTGTTTTGACAATCAAGGACACATACATCTCTGATAAAGATTGTCTAGCCAGGAGTTTGTTTTGGTCTCTGTTCTTTGCTTTGTAGATCGTATTTTTACTGCACCTGGTTTTTAAGATAATGTTGTTCTAAGAACATTGCTTATCAACTTTTAAAAATTCTGAGTAAATGCAACCAGGCAAGTACTCCTAAATTTTAGTATGAGTAAAAGAAAGGACATGGCTCACTCCTTGGCTGCGGCCGAAGCGAGCTGCAGTCCCATGCCTTAGATTCATTCCAGGTGCTTCCCGTTCCTCTGCATCTCTGTTCCTTTACCACGCTTCACATGTGAGAGCATTGTGCTTTTATTCCATTTTTCTAATGATATTGGCTATTCCTAAAGCATACTATAACTTCATAGCCACTTGAAGTGTGGTGTATCCATATACTTCAATTGTAGACTTTTAATATACACATATAGTTTTTGCCACGAATAAGTATTCTTTCTGGAAGAATTTCCTTCTAGATTTTTGACAAGTGGCACTGCAAAAATATGTTAGGAAAAAAACTAAGAGCCATGTGTATAATCAGTATAGTGGCTGCCATCTATTAGGTTCGCTGAAATATTTATTGAAAGTAGGAGGGAAGGCCATGAGAAGAGTGGAAGGAATTGAGGAAAGAAATTGGTGTGAGAAAGGCTTTTGTCATTTTTATTTCTCTTTGATCTCTTTGGCTTGAGTCACATGATAGATTAGCTATAACTACCTTGCTCCCTAACTTTTCTTCAAAAAGAAACTGATAAAGAGAAGCACCAGATCAATAGAAACCACTAACTTTAGCGAATCTCTATATTAGTGTTCACATACTAATACTAATGCTTATATTAGTGCTCACATGTAAATGGGTTCTCTCAACCAATAATATTGATAAAATGAAATGGGACATTTTCAGCTTGAGGAATCAAAATCAAGCACTCATCTTCCAATCTATTGCTGTTACAGAGAGAAAAGTAGGCAGTTACACCAGTCACAAAGCCTTGTATTGCTTGTTAAAGAAATTACTAGCTTGTTGACCATTATTTTTCACTAAGTTTTTCTGCTCAACTTTAAAATTTACTTTCATTTATGAAGGGAGAATGAAGTATCATTTATAAATGGAATACTGGTTGAAAGGCCTTCCAAAAGTCTGTGAAAATTGAAAGTATAGTGAAATTTTTTCACCAACCTCTTGAAGCCCCTTCATATTTATGTGCAATAAAAAGTGAAAATTTGCAAGAGGTTTTAACCTTTTCAGTTATATTGCTTATTTTGGAATGAAAAGCATCAAAGGCTTACAAATATACACTCAAACTGCTCAGCTTTTGCTTTGTTTTTATTGTGCATGGCTTCCCCCCCACACACAAACTCCCCACTTCTGTCATTAAAGTGTATAACATATCAACTTTAATTTTTTTCAACTTTATTATTATGAGGCATTTTTGTTTGTCAAGTGAGATAGCAAATGTAGCAAGTACATTTCTGGCAGTGTAGTGGGAGTAGTGAGAAATCCATCTTTGACAGGGAGCAGTAAAACACAGAATGGCAGTTCTCTGTGGAAATTGTACTACTTAGAATGCCCTCCCTCCTTGCCCCCACCGAGCAGGCCTTGAAAAGGATAGTGGTTGGTATACGACTAGCCCATCAAGAGTTCTCAGAGCCAAGACTGCTAATTCAGGAGGATGGGTGTGCATCGGAGAAAAGCGAAAAAGATCACAGCAGTTCAAAAAAGTGGTAATTGGTAACTGTCATTGAAGTTTTTCGGAGAAGCCAAAATAAGATATCTCTCTTTTCTACAAGGATTGATGAAACTCTGTGCTTCCTTACCACACTAAAATCCCTTGTGCGATAATTTAGTAAAACGAAATTAAGTGATGGTTGGATATTAGCTATAAATCAGGCAAAATTTGGCAACTCCAATTAGCATCTCAATAATAACTTGAAATTAGCTGCCAAATGACAAGTTGAAGCTGACTAATAATGGACTATATATACTTAAGGATATGACCAACCATGGTGTCAAAAACAGAAAGGAATGCTGAAGTGGGGTATAAAATCGCCTAATATTGGATTCATCAATAATGATGGAGCTTAAAAATTATTTATAATTTGCATTTCCAGCATTAAATCATAAAATAGGAACATATCAGAGAAACTAATTAATAATTTCTATTGTTATAATAAATTGCAAGAATGGATTGAGATCCAAAGCAGCATTGTAACATAGTAGAAATGTTCAAAATGACTTCTCTCTTAATCCTATGCCAAAGACAAAAGTGGAAATTTGAGATTTTAGGAGGAAAAAAACACAGTAGGAAAAAAATCTGATTGGCCATAAAGGCAAGATGATAATAGTCCATGAAAATAAAGGAACTATTATAGAAACAACTACAGGACAGAAAACCACAAAAGAAAGAAAAAAAAATTTTTTTAATTTGCATGCGAGTCCAAGGGGTATTGGAGAAATTTGTTCCTTCAGAGGTTTCTTCTTCAAAACCATTTAGCGAGTACCTACTGATTTTAAATCCTATGTAAGATCTTGTTTAAAAAAAAATCAATATTTTATAAACAGCTTCACAAGTAATTGTTGAAGAAAACTCTAAATTTAATTGTATTCACCCCTAAAAAATGGATTTGACTATTACCCCCTTTTGTTGCAGAAAACAGCCCTGTTGGAGCAACGGTTAAGAATGGCTGCTAACTGGAAGGTTGGTGCATCAAATCCATCCCACTACTCTGAAAGACCTGGTGATATGTGTTTATACATCTCACAGCCAAGAAAATCAAATGGGACAGTTGTATTTAATCATATGGGGTCCAAATTAGTCATCATCAACAGGAGCAGCACACAGGAAGAACAACCTACTTGTGGGCATAATCCTGGTAGCTATGTTGCTTAGCCTTGACTGGTTGCAGGTTGGATCCTAAATAAACCAATTCTGAATTCTAAAGACCAGCATAGACAGAGGAGGAAGGGAATACAAAAAGAGGAAGATTGAAGACACTGAAATGAAAACCACAAAGATGAAATAGACCCAGAAGGATGTCCACTTAGATCTAGACCTGAAGTTGAACTATACTGTGAGAAAGTAAATTTCTGTTCATTAAAGAAAGTCACTTATTTCATTTCTGTTGTGGTAGCATTAAGGATCAAAGAAAATGATGCATTGAGAGAGGATAAAAAACAATGTAGAAGTCTTGCAGTGGAACTGTAATCAAGGAAAATATTTGCTAAATGTTGAAGATACTTAACTATTCTTGTAGGCTGCGGTAGCTAAACTAAATCTGAAGGGATTAATAAATTTGGTAAAGCTTGTTAATTCATGATCAAGATAAGAAAAAATCCCAAATATAATTTATTATGATCTTCATTGCAGTATTGATACGCATAAATATAATGGATATTTAGGACAAAAATATTCTAAAAACACTCTGTAACTTTATTCTCTCTTTATTACCTGAAATCTAATACTTAATTTTTGACTGGTCATTTATCCAGATTATGCTTTTCCTTTGTTCATTTTTTACCCAGCTATTTGTGTAGTTAACCAGGGTACTCAAGCATGACTCTGGATCCTGGACAGGTTAGACTATCTAGGCCACATAGGTGTGAAGAGAAAGCTTCTTTGGGTCTGACATATATAGTCAGATAGACTGATGTTTAACAAGAAGTCCCACAGGAGATTATTTAGGAATCATTTCAAATTTTAAATGACAAGAGCATATGGGAGGAAGACTGTGGGTAATTTTCACATTTTATGATTTCAATTTCATAAGACAGAATGATTAATTGTTTAGGCTAAGATGTGTTTCAAAGAAGTGGGGAAGAAGTTGGAAAATGACTAACTAGAGGGAAATAATGAAATATTTGTAGATGACTCTCAGAATTGTTTGGTCTAGGGTATCATTTATGTCCAACTCATATTATAAGTCCAATTAAAATCCCAAAGAATCCACCAGGGAAGAGTCCCTGCCACACACAATTCAGATGATAATCAAAAAAGTTAATGTCTTTGGGGGCCTGATGTTGCAAGGCAAGAAAAGATGTCTGTTATATTATCACAATGCAGTGTTTGATTTAGGAAAAATAAAGAGCAAATCAAGTTATAGCAGTTTAAAATATTTTTGTCCTAAATAATGATTATACTTATAAGTCTCAATATTGAAATGAAGATCATAATAAATTACATTTGGGATTTTTCCCCGATTTCTTTCCTTCTTTCGAAAAATGTCCTTCTCCCTCTGGGCATCCAGAGACTTTCTCCTTTTTTAAAAATCAATTTATTGGGGGCTCATAGAACTCATCATGATCCATCCATCCATTGTGTCAAGCACATGTGCACATTTGTTGCCATCATCATTCTCAAACACATTTACTTTCTACTTGAGCCCTTGGTATCAGTCCTTCATTTTTCCCATCCTTCTCCCTTACTCCCTCCCTCATGAATCTTGATAATTTATAATTAATATTAGTTTGTCATGTCTTACACTGTTCCTTGTCCCTGGTCTTAACCTACTTTTCTGTTGTCTGTTCTCCAGGGAGCGGGTTATATGTAGATCCTCATAATCAGTTCCCCCTTTCTAATGCACATTCCCTCCACTCTCCCAGTATTGCCACTTTCACCACTGGCCCTGAATGGTTCATCAGTCCTGGATTCCCTATTTGTACAGTTCCTATCTTTACAAGTATACATCCTTTAGTCTAACCCAATTTTTTTTTTTTGGTCTATCCCAATTTTTAAGGTAAAATTGGGATCATGATATTTGGGGGAAGGAAGCATTTAAGAACCAGAAGAAAGCTGGATGTTTTCATCATTGCTGCACTGCACCCTGATGGACTCATCTCCTCCCTGCAAACTTGTAAGGGGATGCCCAGTAGCCTCCATGTGGCTGTCCCATCAGGGCAAAGCCGTGTGGTATCTCCACTGGCTACTCCAGCCTCCCAGACGCCGTCATTCTGTGTTGCCTGTGGTTAATCATCTCTGAAACTAACTCCCAACAACTGGGGAAGATAGCTTCTCATCTTCATGAGGGAAATATCATGAGATTTCCCAGGAGTCTCAGGTGAAAGCCATGCCCACATAGAGGCCTCATCGGCTACTCAATGGCTATCTCCAGATTAACAGGCCAGACTCCACCCCTACATTTCAATCCTAAAATTAACATAAGCACATGACTGCCACACCTACAGATGGGGGTTGGGGTCCCCAATCTGCACTCCCCCACATTCACAATGATATGATTTTTTTGTTCTTTGATGCCTGATACCTGATCTCTTAGACACCTCATGATCACACACACTGGTGTGCTTCTTCCATGTGGCTTTGTTGCTTCACAGCCAGAGGGCCACTTGTTTACCTTCACGACTTTAAGATCCCTGACCCCTGACGCTACATCTTTTGAAAACCAGGGATCATCAGCTTTCTTCACCATATTTGCTTATGCACCCGTTAGTCTTCAGCGATTGTGAAGGGAAGTTGAACATCATGAAATGCCAGTTTAATAGAACAATGTGTTCTTGTATTAAAGGAGTACTTGAGTGGAGGCCCAATGTCTGTCTGTGACCTAAGTACTGTCTATAAATATATGGACAGATATCTATTCCCTATCATCATATACAAATATATTTACATATGTACATGCCTATAATTAGACCTCTAGAAATGCCTTTTGTCCCCTAGTTCTTTCTGCTATTTCCTTCTACTTTCCTCTTGCCTCACTATCATGCTCAGCCTACATTTGGGTTCCAGATTCCTCTCATTTACATTGCCCTTGATCAAATTCAACGAGGCCTCTTATATGCTCCTTGCCACTGATTTTGGATCACTTGTTGTTCCCTTATCAGGATTGTGCCCTGCCCCAGACCTCTCTATTGGTTTCCTGGTACTTGCCGGTATGTTGTATTCATGTCTTGCCACATCAGGTTGAATCCTGGTCTCTCTCTCCTTCTGTGGATTAGTGCCCTGCTCCCCCCACCTACCAGTGGATGGATTCGTGCCCTGCTGCCCCCACCCACCCATGTATTTTTTTCTTTTTTCTTTCTCTTTCCCCCTCTTATTTAGTTGGCTGGCATATGTAGCCCTAGATTGGATTTGACCTCTGACATTGTTGCTAGACCTCCCCCCAGGGATGTATGTATATAATAGCTTTCCCCTTATGTCACCCCCTTTTTTTAACCTTACCTCAATGGGCTCATGTTGTACTTGTCCTTTTGTGCTTGACTTCACTTAGCAGAATTTCCTCCAGTTCTTCCCATGCTTCAATGTGCTTCATGCATTCATCAGTGATTTTCAGAGATGTGCAGTACACCATTGTATGTATATACCACAGTTTTTTTGACCCATTCATCAGTTGATGAAAATTTGAGTTGTGTACAACTCCTTGCAATTGAGAAATGTGATGCAATGAACATGGGAGCACAGATGTCTGGTCGTGGTTTGTTTCTTGCCTCTTCTGGGTATATGCCCAGTAGGAGGAATGCTGGGTTCTATGGTAGTTCAATTTCCATCTATTTTATATACCACCAAATTGATTTCCATAGTGACTGCACATAGTGACCTACACTGGATGAGAGTTCCTATCTCACCACAGTCCCTCCAACACTTGTTACTTTCTGATTTTTAACTGGGTAATCTTTGAGTGTGTTGGGTGGTATCTCACAGTTGTTTTATTTTGCATTTTTCTTGTGACTAATAATTGGGAACATTTTCTCATGTTTATTGGATATTTGAATTTCTGCCCCTATGAAACTTCTGTTCAGATCCTTTGCCCACCTCCTCAGTGGGCAGTTTTTTTTTTCTTATTGTAAGCTTGCAAAGTATTATAGATTTTGGTAATAAGATCTTTATCTTCTGTATCATTGCTAACAATGGTTTCCCAGGCTGTGGACTCTCTTATTATTCTGCGGGTGAATTATTTCCTTGTATACAGGTAAATTAACCTCAGTATATACCACTTCTCATTTTGTGACTCTGTTCTATTTGTATCCTGTCCCGTTTCTGCTAGTCTATGTATTCCCTGTGCCAAGGTTCTCAGGTTGTCCCAATGCCCTCATTAATTGCCCCAAATGTGTTAGATTTTACCTCAAGGTCTGTGATACACCTTGAGTTTATTCTTGTGCGTGGAATGAGGTAAAGGTCATACTTCATTTTTCTGCAGGTAGATATCCAACTTTTCCAGAACTACTTACTAAAAAGGGCATTTGCTTCCCATTTGATATTTTTAGGGCCTTATCAAAAATCAGTTGTCTGTATGCGGATGTTTTCATTTCTGGGTCTTCAACTCTTCTCAATTAGTCTGAGTATCAGTTGCTATAATGTTCTCTGTCTGACAAACAGGTTATTCCCATCCCTCAAGTATGCGAGAGGGAAATCACCAGAGGCGTAATCAATTTGGAATTCCTACAATTGCCTTTGGGATTTGACTGTCATCCATAGCTTTTTGAAAATTGCATGTTTGCAATTTACATTCTGATGTCTTTCCCTCCTGGAAACTTGGATGGCATCATTTGCCACACTTGCATCACAGATGTTGGTGTGCTTCTTTCTTCCTTTTTCAATCACCGGGAGCTCTTATCATAATAGATCGATCTATCCATTGTGTCAAGCACATTTGATACCATCATCATTTTCAAAACATTTTCTTTCTACTTAAGCCCTTGATATCAGCCCATTTTCTCCTCCCTCACCCATATGCCCTCCATCCCAAACCCTTAATAATTTATAAATTATTTTTATTTTTTCATGTCTTACACTGACAGATGTCTCCCTTCACCCACTTTTCTATTGTCTTCCAGGCTTGGGCTCCTATGCAGATCATTGTGATTAGATCGCCTCTTTTCCTCCACTATTCCCCTCCTGGTATCACTACTCTCATTATTGGTCCGGGGTTTATCTGTCCTGTATTCCCTGTGTTTCCAGCTTTTTTATCTGTACCCATGTGCATCCTCTGGTCTAGCTGGATTTCTATGGTAGAATCGTGACCGTGATAGTGGGAGGTTGGGGGAAGAAGTATTAAAGAACTAGAGAAGAGTTGTATGCTTCATCTGTGCCAGACTGCATCCTGGCTGGCTCATCTCTTCCTTGCGAGCCTTCATTTTTGCTTAATTGGTGTTTCACTTAGATGGAGACTTATTGGAAAGTAAGGTTTCAGAACGTCAGATAGTATTTTTTTTTCTGATAGCTGGGCACCATCTAATTTCTCCACCACACATTGCCATAGCAGCCATATTGTCTGTGTTCACTTCATGAGGGTAAGTATACAGCAGAGCCCTGTTGTAAGAAATACATGTTCTTAGATTGAAGCTATGATTAGCTGTGAGCCCCACACGGTTGTAAGAAGTAAATGTTCTCAGATTGAAGTTACAATTAAGTGTGAGCCCCATTCTTAAATGTGTTTTTGTCTCTGGCATCTTTGTTTATGATACAAAAATCTATAATCTTCCTGGATCATAGAGTCTTGCTGTTTATATTGTAATTAACTTAGCACATGGCAATGTACTTAAAACACAATTGCAAAAAGGAGATTAAACAAATGCAGGCTAACTCCAAATCAAAATACTTGGATTATATCTCCATTATATTTACACAATGAGAATTGATGGCCAGGAAAAGCTTATAACAATATTCATTGACAGTGTCAATTTTAGGTTTGCCAGATTAATACATATCTTAATAAAGCAAGTAGGGCATTGAAGTAGTTATGAAATATTAGTCTGCCCACCAATAGTTCGATATTAATAGTATAGCATCCCATGCTTTTTTGCATACTTTGCTTTAATTCCTCAGGTTGTAGGTGTATTTGAGTTAAAGCCTATTTCAGCTAGTGGGATTTTCTCATCACATACCTCTGATGTGACTTTTTGAGTATATTGTGTGCCTTGAAGATCTAGGGTTCAATGTACCAGTATTGTACGGTTATCATATGGGTTCCCAGGAAAGTATACAGAAACTGGGGTCAATATGCCCTATTAGGAATCTTAACATCATCCCCTTTATGTTGATGCCCCAGCACCAACACCACTGCCCCCTCCCCACAAATACAGTATTCTGCTTTCTGTTCCTACAGGTTCATCAATCCTTGGTTTCATATACAAGCAGAAAAACATATAACAAACTTCAAGATGGTGGCCCCCAATGACATTCCACCTTTGAGATACACCCTAATATGAACACAAAAAAAAACAAAAATAGGGCAGAAAATGTTAAAAAAATAAAAAAAAAAGATCAGGTCCAGCATGCATCAGAGGAGGATCAACTTGACAAAATTTCAACTGTTCAAGTCAGATTTATGCCTATAATCTTCTGTACTTATCTCTCCAATGCACTCTGTGTAGTCACCACTTTCATCGCATTCCTCAATTATGAATAGAGGGAGATCACTGGAGATTTATTTTCTATGTAAATCCCACAAGTGCATCCTGGGCTTCAACTGTCATCCTTAGTCTTCTGCAAACCAGATTCTCACAATTTAAGCTCTGATGCTAATCCCTCCTTTGACTTCAGATGATACGATTTAAAATCTATCGATGACTGATAATGGTGAGCTTCTTCCATGTGTACTTCATTGACATCTCACTTAGCTGGATGCTTATTTGGAGATAAGCCTTTAAGGCCCCAGACACTATTTAATTCAATAGCTGGGCACCATCTCATTTGCTCCACACTATAGCTTCTGTGTTCCCGTCCTCAGGGTGAATAGCAAGCAGGGCCATGATATAAGAACTACTTGCTCATAAGTTGGAGCTAAGATTTCATGTGCACCCCAAACTCACACTTTAAATAAGATATAGGCTTCTTGATTGGCAGGTTTTGTTTTCTGTTGTTTTTTCCTTTCTTACAAGGCAATGTGTATAACATTCCATAACTTCATTATACTTTCTATTGAGACATCTGAGTCTGTTCGTATTCACATTTTCAGGTGATTATGCTTTGTTCCTCGGATGTTTTCAAGGAAAACATTTTTTGATACCAGGAAGTTGGAATATGTTATATTATAGTGATTTTCTTTGGGGATCAATTTTGATTGGTGTTCTCTGGGTTTCTGGAATGATTATTTTATGTTCTGTCGTGATATTATGGAAGGTCTCTTCTAATACTTCTTGTGTTATTTTCTCTGATTATTTTCTTCTTCCTCTTCTGAATGTTGATCATAAATAAGTTGTTCCTTTTGATAGTGTCCCATAGTATTCTTACTTTTCATAACCATTTTGTATTTTAATAGATTTCTCTTTTGTATGTTGGTCTACAGGAAATTATATTTTAGTTCAAAGACTCTGTTTGTGCATTCAGAGTGTTACCCAGTTTTAATATTTTAGTGTTGTCTTTTGGATTTCTATTGGGAATTGCTGATATCCAGATTTTTTTTTTCGGAATATACACGTAATGCTTTCTTGAGTTTTTAAAAGAAATATTCTTTACTGTTTTCTCTGTATTTGCAGAAAAAATTTAATTCAGTCCTTTAAAATAGCTGAAGATTAGTCTTCTAAATTCCCTCATGGGGAAATAGAACGCCTTTTCCTGGTTTGATGTATCTCCTGGGTCAGTTTCTGCATGGACCACATACATTTGTATCAGTTTTCCTTATTTTCTCATACACACAGCCATGTAAAAGTGGCTGCTCTTTTTGAAGCACAATGCTGCTTTTATGTTTGCATCTATCTATTTGTTGTTCAGATGATAATGTGATCAATAGTATTTTTGTGAGTTTGCTGTAGTTCTTGAGGATTCAGTGGTGTCCAGGTTGTGTGGCAATAGTATAGTCTGTGTACATATTGAAGACAGGAATAACATTGGACACCACCTCCTGTCAACATCCTGGTCTGGAGGTCCGTTGGTGGGATACCCATTGAAATGTGTCAACATGCTGACAAGCACTGTGATCACACGTTCCTCTGTCCCAGGACACTTTCTAAAAGAGATCCATATTCACATTGATTCCAAAAAAAGGTGACCAAAGAGAAAACTCAAATTACAGGACACACCACTGAGATCACCTGCAAGTAAAATGTTACTGAAGGTCATCCAACAGTGCTTGAAGTGGTACGTTGACAGGAAGATGCGAAGGAAGTGGACCGAGGGGTATCATTGGTGGTGTCCCATGAAGTTGGGCTGATGGCAGAGAAGACCAGAACGATGTTTGTGTTTCATTGATTATGGAAAGGCATGGGGTCTAACAAATTCTGGGTAGTCTTGAGAAAAATGGCAGTTATAGAACGCTTCCCAAAATTGCGCTCTTGTGGACCTTGGAAATGGATCAAGATGCAGCTGTTTGAAGAGAACAAAGGGTATTGTATGGTGTGAAATCAGGAAAGGTGCGGGGCTAGCTTGTGTTCTCACCACATTTATTTTTTTCTCCCAGGTGAGAAAATAATCAGAGAAACTGGATGATATGAAGAATGCAGCTTTGGGACTGGAAGGAGGGTCCTTTACAAAGAGCAATATGCAGACGACACCACCTTGCCTATTGAAAATGAGGAGGACTTGAAGCACTTGCTGATGAAGATAAAAGATTGTAGCCTTTAGTATAGATTCCAATTCAATGTAAAGAAGACCAAATTACTCACAACTGGACTAATAGGTGACATTATGATAGGGAACAAGTGGAAATTCGCAAGCAATTTTGTCTTGTTTTAATTTACAACCAATACTTACAGAAGTAGCAGACAAGAGAAGCTCCTATGCTTAGTAATGTGGGGGGTGGGGGACAGCGAACAAGAAGGCTCTCAATGAGGTGAAATGACACAGTGCGCGCAACGATGAGCTCAGACCTTGGAAGAATTGTGAGGATGGTGCCGGACTAGACAGCATTCTCTTCCATTGTGCATAGAGTTCTTATGGGTCAGATGCAATGTTCTTGCTCTTAACAGCCAAAAGATCCAGCAGAATCATAACTTTATGATCAATGAATTTGTTATAACAATAAATACTCCCTCAAAAATCTAAGATTTTTGAAAGAGGTAACACATAAAAGTTATCTTAAAAGGCAACTATAATTTATATACTTTTTATTTCAGCTCTTATGTGCTGTCATGCATAATAGTTTTGCCATTTATTATCATTTACCTGAACTCTAAGAAACTTCTACTGCTTAGAAAACAGAAAATGTGTAGTCCATTGTTATTTTACCATCTCAGAAAATAGAAAATCATGCGAAAAGTGTCAGGGTCCATTGATGAAAGGAATGCAACCTACAAGGATGCACCATCCATGCTAAAACAGTCTTAGGTATACCACAGAGCTCCAGCTTACAGAAGATGACGATACCTGGAGAATTTTCTGAAAGAATCCAATATTTAAGACAAAAACTCTCTCTACTAAGCTCCTTACAAAGTTATTATTTGACCTCAAGGAAAACATTTCCTAAAGCCCAAAAGGACATCTAAGAACAGATGGCCAGTGTGAATGAAGAAATGGCATGTGAGTGGAGCAGACAGAGAGAAGACATGATTGACATCTTCTGGCTTCACTAGAGCAAAGGAGAATCAAATATACATGCCTGAAGCATGGATCAGGCATGCCTCCAAACTCCAATTTCCTTTATCTCAGTCTGACATTAGTCATCATTCCCATGATACAATTCTCTGTTTGATTTGCTTGTTGCAATGGCTGCTCATAACTCACAGAAAATACTCATGACTATGGAAGTTACTTTGGGAAGAGAATAGGTGACAAAATATTAAGGATACAACCCCCTTGTCTGCAGTACTTTTTCTCAGCCATACCGCTAGGAATGTCTCTTTCAGCTACTGGGCCTCTAAGTCACGTGCTTCTTGGGTCTTTGCCTCATTCTGGGCACAGGAAGACTGCCTGCTTCACGGCTGATGGTCACGGCACTATGTCTCTGCCCAATTTCATGACATTCTCAATGGAAGTGGTGACCAAATATATATAGCTATATTTATTCACTGTATAAGGGGGTATGTGAAACAGTATTATAACTGAAAGAAAATGAAATTCATCCACAAGCTTTTAAAGCCCCTTTGTATACATATATAATGAGTCCCTGGTGAACAGCTTTGGGCTGTTCATGAAAATATCAGTATTTTTTACCCACCAATCACTCAGCATGATAAAGATAAAGCAGTCAGATTTCAAAAAAATTATATTCTTGGAGACAGTAGAGGACATTTCTAACATGTCCTACCACATACTGCTAGCATGAGCCAGAATCAACTTGATAACAGCGGACTTATATGTACCTATACCTATAGGTAGAAGCCCTGGTGGTGTTGTGGTCAGCAGTTTGAAACTAAAAGCCACTCCTTAGGAGAAAGATGGGGCTTCCTGTACTTAATTACAGCAACTCCCTCTCTCTTTCCCTTAGTTTGCTCTGGTGCCCTCTGGACAGACGCGCCACTCAACCCAGGCTCTGTCTTCAGTGCTGTCCTCTGTAGTGCTTAGAGAAACAGAGTGGACATCATTCTGGCCCACTGACCCTCAAGGCCAACATTCCTGCTTGGAGCAACCACTGCAGAGAGGACCTTATGGCCAGCGTCACCACAAAACATGATGTTCCACTGATGCACAGTGCTACTGGGGATAGTACTGGAGACACGGTGCAGGGTTGTGCCCAGTTTATCCACACACACACATTGGTGGTGGTGGGTGTGTGTGTATACCTGACATGAGTGCAACGGGACAGCAAGGGATGCAAAGCAACAAAGTCCCCAAGAAATCCAGAAAAATAGACTTCTGTGTATAGTCATGTGTGTCCATTGGTAGTTACATAATCTGAGGTCAATTTGAGTATTAAGAGGAAAGGGATGGTATTTAGTTTATCATTCATAATATAGCTTAATGGCATCATTCGTAAGTGCCAAGGAGATAAATATCTCACAGGAGGAGGAATATATGTTGAATCCCTGCTTGCTTGCTGACAAGACACATGGGGCTGTGCTGGGGCCCTGGAGCTGAAGGAGCCATGTGAAGACCCCTGCCACCACTGAGATGCTTCTATCACCACTGGATCCACAAGACTTCTCATCCACTGGCCTGTGATCTTCCTGCATTTGGGGTAATTGCATGTGTTTTGTGAGTAAGACGAGGACTTTATTAGATTGGTATTGGACATATAGGCTAATATCGGACATATGGACTTAATCCTAATTGGGCTGGGGTGTTTGCTCAATATTCAATTGCTTTTGTATATAAAGTTCTTTCTTTATATACATGAGTCATATATAGACATGAGTCTCCCTGGATTTGTTTCTCTAGTCTACTCAGACTAAACAACTTCTGACTTGGGTGGCAAGATGTGGCACCTCATAAGACCCTATCATAAATATTCATGAGGGTTGGACACATCTGGAACTATTTATAGACTTTTAAAAATAGTCTATCTATATAAGATAGATGGGATAAAAATCCTGAGGAGAAACCAATAGGATTGTCAGAAAGGGATCTCCAAAGGAGTGAGTGTTGTAAGTCGAAAGCATCCAAGGAAGTAAAGGAAGTAAACCAAAAGACGCGGTGTCTCCGCCACCAAGAAGCTACATTTCCTAGAATTCTCAGAAGAAGGCCACGCCCACACTGAGGTCTCATTGGCTATCTCCAGATTGACAGGCTAGACTCCACCCCTACATTCCTACTCCTCAAATTAACACCAGGTGTCTGCCCCAGGCCCGGACTCAAGACCACCCTCAACACAAGAACACTTTTTTCTAACAATCTAGCAATCTGTGATGCTGACACTATCGCTGAAGACAAAGCAGGAGCAGGAGCAAATGTGGTGAAGAAAGCTGATGGTACCCTGCTATCACAAGATATAGTGTTTGGGGTCTTAAAGGCTTATAATTAAATAAGCAGCCACCTAGCATGGAAACAACAGATTCCACATGGAAGAAGCACACCAGTCTGTGTTATCACGAGGTGATGAAGGGCTTAGGTGTCAGACACAAGAAGACCCAAAGCAAACATAATGATGCAAATGAGGGGAGTCAGAGTGGCACCCAAAGCCAATCTTTAGACAATTGGACAGTCCCTCACAAAAGGGTCACCAAGAAGAGCTTAGTCAGCCAGGGTGCATTATAGCGCCAATGAAACACACAACATTCCTCTAGTTCTTTTTTAATTCCTACCCCTCCCTCTCATGATCCCATTTATGTCTTATAAATCTATCTAGAATGGAGCATGCATACTGGTACAGATAAGAGCTCTCACCAAATAGCATCCAGGACAGATAACTCCTTGAGATCAATAATGAGAGCAGTGAGACCATGAGGTTAGGGGGAATGGGGGGGGGAGGGGGGGAGGTGGAGAAAGGGGCAAATCAATTGCATTGTCCAATGTATAATCCCCCCCTCCAAGTGGATGAACAACAGAAACTTGGATGAAAGGGGATAGCAGATGGCTTAAGATATGAAAATAATAACATTTTATAATTTATCAAGGGTTCATGGAGGTGAGAGAGTGGAAGAGGAAGAGGGAAACAGAGGAGCTTATACCAAAGGTTCAGGTAAAAAGAAAATGTTTTGAAAACATTTGCACAACATATGCACAAGTGTGTTCGATACAATTGATGTACGGGTTGTCATAAAAGCTGTAAGAGTCCTCAATAAAATGATTTATAAATTAAAGAAAGAGTTACAGACTCAGAAACTCACAGTAGTAGTTCTGCTCTGCCTTATAGTGTGGGCTTGCTCTAAGTTAGCATTAATTATATGGCTTTGAGCATCTGTGTTTGTTTTTTTAATCTTTCTATCCCAATGCCACCAAATTGTTTCCAAATGATGACAACCCTATAAGAATTTCTGAAAATGTAATTCTTTGGGGGACCATATATCCTAATATTTCTTTCAGAGAGAGCCAGATGTGGTTGAACCATTAGCTTAGGTCTATCAGTCTAATGACTAACCCCACGGACAGCAGGGTTTTATATATGTATAGAATAAATTAGCATGTGTTTTTGTATACATATGTACATGTATATGTGTGTAAAAAGGAAATTTTGTGAGTCTAATATAATCTACTTCAGAAAGTCAATTGAAATATTCCAATATCTTTTGTTCTTTATTCCCAAGAATTTGCTTCAAAAGACCCAGATAATAATTGTGATATAAAGACAGTGGGTCAATTAGCATTGATTAAATTAGTATTAATCTTCCTTTGTACTTTCATCTTTAAGCTCTGCTTAAAATTGTATAATTTGGGCATGGATTATAACAAAATGAATCGTCCTCCCCTAAAAGGCAATCTTTTTCATCCTTTATCCTCTTAGCATATATCCCCTGACTGACAAAACACTATTTTCCTAATGAGAAAAGATATCTGTTAGCAGAAACTTGGTCAATAATATGGAATGCAAGCTCATTATGAACTTTTTAGGCTAATCACTTACATTGACCCTGTCAATAGAGTTTGAAGTTAGTCAATCTGCTTTTGGGGTTCTGTGAACCAAGCTTGCTTCCAATGTAGAAACATATAAGATGAAAATTTTACTTAAAGAAAAACTATTTTAAATGCTCTTGATAAATCGAAAACTCAGCATATGCCCAACTAATTTTTTACTAGACACTGTTTCACATATAAATTTCGAAGCCCTAAGTTAGCTGAGAGTATACATCTAATCAACATCAGTCTTTATCAGATGCAAATTTAATAAACATAGCTTTTTCCTGGTAGATGTAGTTATTCTTATATTGGAGAGTCACACCATCTGCTGTTACATTAGCATTTTAGGGATCACTTAGAGAACATATTTACAAAATCACTGTATATGCTGAGCTAAAATTACAGCCAATGGTAGCTTTTCAAATGGATCAAATCTGATGTTTACTATGACCTAAAGGAAAGCTTCAAGTGTCTTTATGTGCCAAAGAGTCTAAAGCTGAGACTAATAATATAAACTAATCAGAGACTGTTAGCAAGTTTATGCCATCTGGCATGTCACAAATCTACGTCTTTGCTGAACATTGAAGATGGGGAGTTTTAACCTTCTTGGTTTAAACTGCTTGAAATAACATGCTGTGTACAACAATAGAAAACCCCAGATGCCCACTGTAAGACTTGTGGTGTGTCTGAAATCAGTGAAGCTGTTCTCAAATATTTTCTCACCCCATTAGCCACGACAGTTACTATGGCTGCTATAATTCTTCTATATTATATCAATTGGATACTGATGTCCCTGAAAACTGTTGTGATGAATGTTGCCTTCCGATGGGCAGTTTCTTTAAGCTTTGGAAGTGTCCCTTAGAAAGTATAGTTTTTAACATGATGACGACAAATAACCACTAGGGCAAACTCAAGACGGCAATCACTCAGGTCCTAGTCAAGAATTTGAAAACTAATGCTGACTATGATTCTGTCTCAAAGATTCAGGCATTTCACTGATGGCATATCATAAATGCAATCTATGCCATAAGAGAAAAATGAAAACACATCTAAGAAGCTCATAAACATTCATTTGATGACTTAAATAGTTCAACTTACTATTGCAGCTTACTGGACTAGAGACAATGCTTAGGTATGGTTTCACTCTAACTGAATTTAAAATCATCTTTGAAGCGGTTTCACTCTAACTGAATTTAAAATCATCTTTGAAGTGTCTCAAAAAGATCGATGTTTGCACTTTATATTCCAAAATATTTTCATAAAGTTGTAGATTGTGAAACTAATGGATAACTTTGGAGAGACTTAACTAGAGCCCATGCTTCTCTATAATTGTCAATAACTAATGCAGTGATGCCATGAATAGGAAGACAAGTTGTACTAGTTTATCCAACTCACTCACTGCCATCGAGTTGATGCCAATGCAGGGCGACCCCATAGGACAGATGGGATTTCCAACATTGGAACTCCTTAGGGGCATAGAAGCTCACTGCCACCCAGTCAAGTTTGCCTCATTGCAACTCTACGGTCAGGGTCCCTATGGCAATCCTGTAGGCCCCTTTGTGTTCCTGGGACTAACTTTCCACATGAGAAAAAAGGCTCCCTTATTTCCCAGAGTGGCTGGTGCTTTCCAAACGCTGACTGTGCAGTTAGCAGCCCAATGTGTAATCACAAGGCGACCGGGGCTCCAGGTAAAAGGACTCCATAAGTAACATCAGAGCATTTCAATGTCTGTGCTTGAGATGATTCTAAGGGATCAGAACTTCAGGTGTGCGCTAATATATTTCCATCAGTGATCTAGAGAAGAAAACTTTCATTAAAAGTTTAATGAGGGGCTGAGTCCCAGTGGTGTAGTGGTTGTGCGCGAGACTGCGGCCCACGGGGATGGAGGTTCAATTCCAGCAGTGGCTCCACAGGAGCAAAGGCTGGGCCTTCTACTCCCACCAGCAGAGGGCAGTGATGCCCTTCCCCCCCAAAAAAAAGTTTAATGAGTTGCAAAGGAGTGCTAAGTGAAAGAAACAGAAAATGGTGAGTTAGGAGTCACCTTCTGAGACTAATGTATCAATGCCTTTGAACTTACCCCACAAAAAGAATAGCTCAAGGAATATCCCCACAATGAGTGTAGTCATTCCAGGGATTACTAAGTTTGCATATTGTCTTCCATGATATTTTCTCTCTAAAGACAATCTCAGCAAAGATGTTTCCCTGCAAATTAATAGCCTAAGAAAATGTTCAAACATCAAGCATTGACATAGAGTGCATGAATAGAGATTCCCAGTTTATCAAAATAAATGTGGACATGCTAATTCTTACAAGTGATAGTACAGAAGAGATATTTAACCAGAGAACACCTGATGCCCCCGCCTGGAGCAAACGTTCTGCCCAAGGAGAACTTAAAGAATAATGAGCAGGAGTTCTCCTCTGGATTGTCTAAGAATTTCCCCACACAGCTCCCAAATTAGCCTTAGTAATTGGTTTGTAGTAATGCCTGCTTTCTGTCCAATTTTGCAAGCGCATAAAATTTTAAAAAAAAAACATTTTATTGAGGGCTCTTACAGCTCTCGTAACAATCCATACATCAATTGTTCCAAGCTCATTTGTGTATGTATTGGCATCATTATTTTTTTTTTTTGGTTTTTGGTTTTTTTGGGTACCACTGCCCTCTGGTGATGGGAGTAGGAGGCCCAGCCTTGCTGCTGGATTTGAACCTCCAACCCAGTAGGCCACAGTACCGTGCCACCAGGGCTCAGCCCATCATCATTATTTTCTAGACATTTAAGTTCTATTGAGCTGTTAGTATCAGTTCTCCTACCCCCTTTTGGTCCCTTGATAAATGATAAATTATTTTTTTCATATCTTACACCAACCACTGTCTACCTTCCTCCATGGATTCTTTTCTTCGTACCCCTGGGCAAAGATGGGGGAGTGCTGTTGGTGCAAATCATCATGATCGATTCCCCTTCCTTCCCTCCTTTCCCCACCTTTCCCCTGCCCTTCTGGTATCCCTACTCCAATTCCTGCTCTTGAAGTCCATGTGTCGTGACCTCTCATGTCTTACCTGTACCTGTGTACATGCTCTGGATTAGTTTGCAGTGAAAGGCAGTACTGGGGCCATGATAGTGGGGGGTGGGAAAGCCTCAAGGAACCTGAAGTGTATTGTGTTTCTCACAGCCTGTGTACTCCATAGGTGGAATAACGGTCTTCTAATATTGAATCCTAATCTGTCCACCTGTTTCCACATTATATTGTGAGTTTCCATAGATGTTCTAGAAAATTATTTCAATGTATTATATTATGTAGTTAAGTGCTTAAAACCACAGATTGACAGGTATTTTTGAAAGTGTATGTAATATGGAAAATTCTCTGCCCAGTTAATGCTACTCACATCATTTCAAATGACCCTTATATATTAAAATAGTTTATTAGAGATAACAACAATCTAGACATCATATTTAAGTATTGTATTCTGAGAATGCTTGCATAAAATTAATGATAAAAATTGTATCCACACCTAATAATTATAGTATGTACCTAGATACTTTATATGCCAAATTAGACAATTCCACAGAGAAGATAAGAAATCTCAGTCAAGTATTCATATTGATTTTATAGGATAAACATAAAAGAAAAAAGTTCTTAATCCTTATAAAATATTCTATGGTTTCCATCATATCACTATTTCTAATAAAAAAAAAACACAATTAAAATAGGACATTTTTTAACACCAAAAGTCTTCCCTGGCTCTTAGCAGCAATTCTCAAGCTTTCAATAAAAGAAACACCAATACTTGTTTGATGAAATAGAAAATCAAGGATTTTCTACATCATTTTTTCATTCCTCATGATATCATTCCTTGTTCAGTTATTCTGCTTAGTTTTACTGAATTATTATTTAATCATGCCTTAATAATTTTTATCTGTGCTGAATATACTTATTTATATTCACACCCATATGCACACACATATATTCCTGATACATATTACAGATCTATTGTCTCTATGTATCCACATATATACATATATGTATTGATATACATTATGCATATACTAATATATTCACTCTTTATATGCATATCTGTGTGTATACATATATGTATATGTGTAAAGAGAATGAATGTATGTCTATATATACCTATATCTATACCTATAACTATCCCTATACCTATATCTATGTCTATACCTACAGATATAGACACACACATTAGATAAACTAGGTAGGATTCTATTTTTACTATCTTGTCATAATCATTTCTACCACAGGAATGAATAGTTCCTGGTAATGATTAACCTTTGCCCAGATATATGTCTATGTTCACAATACATGTCTCATAGCCTGGCCCATAAATAATCACTGAAGTCCCAGTGGACACACACTTAGGCTCTTTTAGCAAAGTTTTTTTGAATCACCATGATGGACTTACTCATAAGATGCCTTAATAAAGTTATTTGAATGATCTATCCAGCAGTTTGACAATGATTTTTGTATGCTGTCATTACAGATGGATCCCATGGGCATTACAGATGTGATCCTAAAGGGCAAAAGCTTGAAACCAGTAGCTGGCCCTGGGAACAGGCAGAGTTTCCTACTGTGCTGTCTCATAGTGTCACTACAAGTTGGCCTTGACTGGATGGCAGTGAGCTTTTTGCTTGTTTTAATCATTTGCGAGTTAAATCTAAACAGGGGGAAAGCTAATACCTATCCTCCATGCATATACCTGGCATGCTGCATGATACAAGTGTGATCGCTACCTTGAGAGAAACAACACTGCAGTGTCATCGTCCTGCTTTCCCCTTTCTATCTGCTATTCTTCGCTTGTTCCTGCGACTTTTGTTAAGGTTGATTTAAAAACATCGTTGACCTTAAAGAAGTCTCCTTGTCCTTGACTATTTTGTCACAAATGGATAAGTATCCCTACCATGATCGTGCATTACTTGAAATATATTTAGTGAGATGGAGACCAGGGAGTCAACCTATTATTTTGGAAGTTGGCATAAAACTTAAAAAAAATCAATTAAAAGTTTGTTAACATAAATCTTGGGAATACTTCAAAAGGAAGGCTTTTTTGTAATGGAAGCCATCGAATGGTAGCCATTGTGTTTTAGGAATGGAAAGATTAAATGAAAGGGGTCTTGTTTAGATGGTTCCATTTAAAATTGTCAGGTTTCCTGCCAAATAAAAGAGATAACAATTCTTATCAGATCTGAATGAAAAGCAAACCCATAAAATCCATCAGGCAAAAATGTAACTGCTTTTTGATTTAGGTAATATGAAAGGTTCTTTAAACATTTAGCTGCTGGATTTGTTAATGACAAAATGTACCTTTAAAAGTACAAACAGCCAGGGGTTATCTTTTTTATCACTCTCGGGTTTTAGAGGTTTGAGCAAGTCTTTAATTTGGTTCAAAGGTGAAAATAAAAGTCATTTGGCAGAAGGGTGTGAAGATTTAACCTTATTTTAGATGCAAAGTTTTAAAAATGTGCATTCACATTGTTTTCACTTGAGTTCTCCCCAAAGTCAAAACAATAAAAACAAACAGAAAACAAAAGCAAAACACGATCAAATGAAGTTTCATGCGCCTAGAGTTTGGTTGGCTGGTGATTCTAAAATGCACACTAGACAGTCCGGAACTGAAACCCACACACAAAGGAAACCAATGAAAGGCGCACTGATGCACAAGGGGCCGCTGTAGGTGGTGTGGCTCAAAGTCCACGGACAATCTGGGACAGTTGGGAGAAGATTTTTTTTCATATTTGTACTACTAATAGTACAAATTAGTAAAACCCCAAAGAATGAAATATGTTGACATTTATGCACCAAAGCTCAACTTCCCTTCTTGGTAGATGCATGATTCAAGGTCATTGACTTTTCCATGCCTGGTCCTATGATAACACATATGCTAACTTTGGCAACTAGATAATGCTCTCAAGAATAAAGATACCGAAAACATCAGCCTACACAGAAACTTTATGAAAGTGACCTGAGTTAGTAAGGAGTGCATGTGTCGAGCCTCATGAGGTCTGCTGCACATTTTGACACAATAAGTCATGTACAAGTTATTTATCCATCATATCTATAGTGTGAGAGGAACTGCTACTGGTAATGTAATGGAAAGTACCCACAGGACCAGGCTACAGGTTACAAGGGCTAGTGTTTAGAATATAATTGGGTTACTTTGGATTTCTAAACTTTATTTTATTTGTTATTTTTCCATATGGAATAATACAGTAGATTTTTCACACTGAACTAGGTCAAAAGAAAGTCCTCTTTAATGATGTATTCAAGTGACAATTGAAAGTTTGGTCTATTTAGATAGCTGCCTTACTGTGTTAGGCAGGGTTCTCTAGAGAAAGAGACAGTGCACTTAGGAATATGTATAAATACATACACACATTTAATTAGTCCAACAGCAGTACAGAGGTTTCAGTTCAACCCACCTCCTTGGAGCAGTTAGTGTACTGGTAGTCCTTGAACTCACATGGACTGCTGAGTCCGAGGTCAAAGAAGCAGACAGCAGGGTCCTCCCTGGGGCAAGGGAAGAAGAGTACCCACAGGCAACGCAAGGTGACAGAATTCCCCTGCCTCAAGCTTGAGTGATGTAAGATATAAGCAGAAGCATGGTGAAGAAGGTCTCAAAGGAGCGTCAGGTTCTAAAGACCCATTCCACGGACTGGCCTGGCCAACAGGTAGTGTAGTTCCCAGGTTGAGGCAGAGAACTTGGCTACATCAGTAGCTCTAATCACTAGGGAGCAAGAGAGAAGGTCTCAGACTTTGCGAAGCCATTCTCCTCTTTGCCTTCCAATCAAAGTGGACCTAATTAATCCTACATGTTCCTATTGGCCAGGTTGGCACAGCAAATCTACCACACTTATAAATACATAATTGTAAAATAAAATCACGAGATATCTGGTTAGTATTCTGAAGAGTCTGAAGATGTTCTTAGGGTCAGTCAGGTTAACAAAAATCATTAAGAAACAACCATTAAATTTGGATTTCATATTAAAAAAAAATGAACATTTTCTCCAAAGTGTCATGTTGTTATTCTTAGGTGCTATTGAATTGGTTCCCACCCAAAATGACCTTATGCACAACATAATGAAATACTTCTAGTTTCTGTGCTGTCTTCACCATTGTTCCCATACGGTGTCAATTCATCTACTTGAGGGGCCTTTTTCTTTTTCTCTGACCCTTTATTTTACCAAACATGCTGAGCTTCTCCAGCTAATGATCTCTCCTGACAACATGTCCAAATAATGTAAGAAAAGATTTGCCATCTTTGCCTCTGGGGCATTCTTACCATACTTCTTCCAAGACAGCCTTCTTTGTCTTTCTGAAAGTCTGTGATATTTTCAATGTCCTTTGAAACACCACAATTCAAATGCATAGATTTTTCTTTGGTCTTCCTTACACAATGTCCAACTTTGACAAGTATATGGGGCACCTGGAAATACCATGACTTGGGTCAAGCACACCAAGGCCCTCAAAGTAATATACCAGCACTTGCTTCTCAGTACTCTAACAAGGTATCATGAAGCAGATTTACCTAAGGTAATGCATCTTTTGAACACTTGACTGCTGCTTCCATGACCATTGATTATGGATCCAAGCAAGATGAAATCCAAGGAAACTTCAATCTTTTCTTGATTGACCATGATGTTATCTATTAATCCAGTTGTGAGGATGTGACTTTCTTTACACTGGACTGTAAACCATAAGAAAGCCTGCCATCTTTGGTCTTTATCAGCAAGTGCTTCAAGTCTCCCTATCTTTCAGCAAACAAGGTTGTGTCATCTACATATTAAAGTTGTTGATAAGCTTTCTTCCAATCCTGATGCTGCATTCGCCTTAATACAATTCATTTCTCTGATGACTTACTCAGCATAAAGCCTGAACAAGTATGGTGAGTCGATGCACTCTGCCCAACACCTTTCCGGCTTTAAATCATGCAGTATTCCCTTGCTCTGTTCGCACAGCTGCCTCGTGACGCAAATGCAAGTTCTGCCGGAGCACAGTTGAGTTCAGGGATTTCCCATTCTTCTCAAGACTACTCATAGTTTGTTATGTTCCACACCATTAAAAGTCCTGACATAGTTAATAAAACACAACCAAATATTTCTTGCATTCTTCTGCTTTCATCCAAGAAACATTTGACACATCAATGTTGAGATCCCTTCTTCCATAGCCTCTTCTGAATCTGGCCTGAACTTCTAGCATTTCTTTGGCAATGCATTTGTGCAACCACTGTTGGTTTATCTGCAGCAGAATTTTACTTGCATGGACTCTCACAGATATCATTAAATAATGTGAGCATTCTTTTGGGTCATTTTTCTCCCCAGTGTGTATTGATATAGATCTTTCCCAGTCATTGTTCAGGTAGCCTGTCTTCCAAATTCCTTTGCAAAAATCATGATTTTTCGTGATTCATCAGCTTGTTGGAATATTAAAATGTGTGTTGCACCTATTCCCGCAGTCTTGTTTTTGGCTAATGCTTTCAGTGCAGCTTGAAGCTTTTCTTTCACCCTCATTGGTTCTTGTCATACGTTATCTCCTGAAAGAGTGAAATGCATGCATAATGACGTGAAAAACGAACACACTGTGGGGTCATACTGCCTTCACAAAAATAAAATGCAAAAAGAGAAAAGAGTAAGGCGAATGGTCTTTGCAAGAGATCACAGTCAGTGCCAAGAAGATGTGCTGACAAAGACTGCGAGGAACCTCACCCAATGAGGGCCATACCCATTTGGGAGGCTCAGGTCTTTTCATGAATAAGTAACTTTGGATTTGAATCTTCTATGATAGGATAAAAATATAAAGTTGAGTGGGAGGGAATATTCGGCAAGAGGGAATAATTCCACCATAAAGTTAAGAGTCATCGGCCTATTTAAGGGACAATGAGTCACCTAATTCAGTAGCTCCTAAGTTTCACTGCACCTGAGAATGTACTGCAAAGATGTTCCTTTTCTTTCTTCCATTATTAATTTGCACCGTCTATCCCAAAGGGCACCGATTCCAATTGGTCAGGATAGTGTGCTTTTTGAAAAAGCTCCCCAGATAATGCACAATAAAAATAGGTGCCAGTGCTCAGTGACTCAAACATGATCTAAGTTTATATTTTGCTGATATAACAAGCCTAGGTCGATATGATAGGTGAGGGTTGAGTTAGCAGTGGACAAAAAGGGAAATAGCTATTTTGTATTTCCACAACAATAGCTACTTTTAGGTCTTCTCATTAATCTGAGAATTTAACAGCCTTTACATGAACACAAATCCCTTATTATCCATTTCCTACAAATAACTAATAACAGTTTTTTGTGACACTTACTCCTTATTAAGTAGTATAAAAGTCAAGGAATATTTCCCATATCCACGTAAGCTGTTACTAATGGTTTGCAATTAGCAGCATAAAATGAAGGGGCAGTGTCCTGTGTTCTAACAAATGAACAGACCTTAATGTGTTGTATATTTTATATCACTGATATTATCAAATCAGATGAGGTAAATTGCTCTAAAATAGAACACCTGGATAACTTCATGTAGATCACCAAAAAGAGTCTAAAAATAAAATAAAATGTCTAAAAATAAGTGTGTCTCAAACTCCAGGAATACAAATTGCTGCGTGTTGTGTCTGGAACTGAACTAATGTTTAAAAGGAGAAGATAGAAACAAACAATAAGAACTATTTCTCAAAAGAACAAAAAAACCCCAGAAAATATGCAACTACACCTAAGAATGGAATTTTTAGAAAGATGTTTATTGAGAGTCTAGAAAACTCTAAAATTTCTTTAACTCTAAAAGTCTTCTCTTCATTTTAGCAAAGGCTGGCACTATTTTCATTCTTCACATCACCTTATTCAAAGAACACTAAAGAACACTTTAATCTGTGTGGAGATGTCAATGCACCCCTCACCTACACACCCAGAAATGAAATTAACTAATATTTGAAGTTTATGAAGCAAATATGACTGCTCTTTCATCTGGTGCCTCATCTCTGTGACTCATGGAGAAAAGTGAGGCTGCACATAGTATTGCCTTTCTATGTTTGTGATGAATTGGAGGCTTAGTAATATCATTAGAACTAACCTAAATCAGGCACTGTGGCAGTTACATAATCTGGTGTCAATTTGGGACTTGAAAGAATTAAGAATAAGGGGTGGAGTCTAGTCTGTTTTCTAGGTTATAGTCAATGAGTCCTCTGTGTGGGCATTATCTTCCCTTGAGATTCTGGGAACTCCTATATTTCCTCCTTAAGACAGGAGATACTTTTCTCTCTGCTCTCTCCCTGGGAGACACTCTACTGATGAGACACATGGCACTATGCCCTGGGAGCTGGAGAAGCCATATGGACCTACACTGATGCAACTAGAAATCTGGAGCTTAAATAGCCTCACAGATATCCCAGTCAGCTCTGTGAGGCTTAAACCAGCACTGGATCCAGCAGACTCCCAACCCACTGGCCTATCATTCTCCTGGATAACTTCATGTAGATCACTAAAAGAATCTAAAAATAACATTGCATGTGTTTTGGGAATATCTGAAGAAAACTTTATTGATTTGTATCAGACATACAGGATAATTTTAGACTTATGAACTTGATCTGGACTGGGCTGAAATGTTTTCTCAATATTTATTTGTTTGTATGTAAGCTACTTTCTTTAAAAAAACAACTTCTCTTACATACATATGTGCTTTGAATTTGTTTTTTTTAGACTACGTGAACTAACACAGGTATGTTGTTAGGGAGAGAAGTAGGATTTAAATCCCATCCTACTGATTAGTATCCCAGTATTTTTTTCCCATACCAAGAAATTCTTTTGTTTCAAGGTAAGAAAAGAATTTTTCCATCCATAATACTGTGCCAGAGTAGATGGTCAGCAATTGTTACCTTTGCTTCGGATTTGTGAAAACTATTATCAGGTTGAGGGCTAAATAGTGAGAATTGTTAGAGAGAGGCACACGCCTTAAGAATTAAATATTTCTGTTTTTGTGTTTTAAAATAGTGGAGGACCTTGAATAAATTGATCTGATGCAGGATGGGGCTACACAATTCTATTTGAAAGTAAAGCAGTTATACTTAAGCAAAGCTTAAGGAATCCAAAGACAATATCAGAAACTAGTAAGCTGAATTTGCCAGTAATCCTCTTTATCGTTTAATGAAATTTAAACATATCACAATGAAAGTTCAAAAGTGAAATGTCTGTAAAAGAAAACTCTAAAATAGACTTATAAAGTTTTCCTTCAAATCAAAACTTAATAGTCCTATATAAGACTGCGGAAATGGATCATTATGACGGACATGTGATGGGTCTTTAACACTTGCTTGAATAAAGAGGCTTCCCTGAAAGCAGAAGCCTTGTTTACAGTGGAACATATAGCACCTGTCTGACCACTTTTCATTGAAATAAGTTGCTAGTGTCATTTGACTTCAAATAATCAGCCCAAATGCTCCCTCTTAGTAGGCCATCTTCAAGGCCTCATGGTTTCATCATTTCTTGGTATCAAAAGTTCTTTAGCAATCTGAAAAAAAGGTTGAATGCTTAACAATAGGGAACAGTTAACTAAAGTATTATAATTCCCTAGGATAGCATATTATGACATGAATATTTATTGAGATACAATAATGCTCATGCTCTCCTAATAAGCCTAGATACACATGATGCCACTCATATGCAGGAATAGTTTGCCTTGGCTCTAAGTGTGTGTATATCATCACAGAAATGAAAAAAAATATTATAAAAAGTACTAGTTATAAGTGGTATGAGAGGTAAATTTTATTTTTATCATACATCTATTTTAATGCATATTTATTAACTTATTAGATTCTGACCCTTAGCAGTTCTATGTATAATAGGCCAAGGGGCTGCCTGATCAGATGCCATCTTCACAATGTGTATGCTCGAGCTGAGTATTGCAGCCACCATAGCAACCCATTCTGTTGATTTGTCTGTTGTTTGGCAGTCGATGCTTATTGAATATTAATATTCTTCACAAATACTATATTTTAAATGTGTATATTCTTTGGTATTCCTTTTCCATTATCCAACTTTCACATTCAAATGAGAAAATTGCAAACACCATATCTTCAGGCAGGCCCCCCTTTAGTCCTCAGCGGACAGCTGTTCCTTTCAGCACTTTCAAAGAGGCCTTTTGCTCTAAATCTTCCCAAAGCAAACTGTCACTTATCGATTGCTACTTCCATGTCCTTGACTGTGAATCCAAGTAAAAAAATCCTTGACAGCTTCAGTCTCACCTCCATTTCTCATGATGTTGTTTATTGGTCCAGTTGTGGGGACTTGGCTTTCTTTGTACTGAGATGTAAACCATACTGACTGAAGGCTGTTATCTTTGATCTTCAGCAGTAAAGATCCCCAGTTCTCTTTACTTTAAGTAAGGGTCTTTTATCTGCAGATCACAGGATGTTCCCAACTTTTGCTCCAAACCTGATTTCATGATTTTCTTCATATAATCCAGTTTTACAGATTATCTGTTCCATGTCCAGATGGAATAAGAATCATGAAAAGATACAACCCTGACATTCACCTTTTCTCATTTTAAGCTATGCATAATTCTCTGGTTCTGCTCAATAGACTGCTTCTTGGTCTATGTACAGGATCTGAATGAGCATAATTAAGTTCTGAAATTCCCATTCTTTTCAATTTTTCTGATAATTTCTGATACTCATCAGATTGAGAAAATGTTAATTTGGCCAGTCAGTAATTGATATTGATAAATTTCTTCACTTTTCCTTTCTTATTTAACATAAGAAACCATACTTAATATAAAAGTCAATGTCTCTTAGAGGAAGGCCATGATATAATATTTTCAAAGACAGAACTACTCTCATTGGTGCCAGGGCAGGCTCTGTGACTTCTAAAAAATTCAGTTGCCTGAAGCAACTTTTAAGCACTCTGAAGACAAAGAATATATCTGAGGCAATTTGAAAATTTTGATTTCTAGTATAAGGCCTTGGTCCAAATGCATACTCAAAAGATATGTCAAAAGATTTACATATATTTTGTAGTCATTTTTTTTAAAGAAGAGACAAGAGAAAGTTGCTGATTTGGACTTTTAATTCTACTAAATATATAGGTAACTTTTAATAATCCTCTTAAGATCGCTCTTCTTTAATTTCCTTAAGGCTTTGTAGTGTAAGAGTAAATCCCTTCTCTCAATATATAGTTTAGTTTCATGGAAAGAATATTCTTTGTATAAGAAAGGTTTTTGATAAGTCACTTGAAACCAAAGCTAACATCCATGGGCATGAAACAAGTCAAGAAAAAAAAAAGATGACTTGATACTTTGCAAAGTAATAATAATAATGAGTGAGAAAGAAAATTTGATTTTTACTGTAAAATGTATGATTCTGACGATGAGAAGAGAAGTAAAAAGAAAAAAGAAATGGGAGAGGAGAGTGAGAAAACAGCAAGAGGGGGAGACATCAAGATAGGTTGTCCAAGGTTTTATAAATCACTGTGACAGTGCCAAAAAAGACATTTTAAAACTTTGTAGTGTCAGGTACAATCTGATTCCTCATCAAAAGCTTCCAGATTTTCAGTAGAAGTTGTGCCGTTCCTGTTTATCCTGATGGTGATGCTTGACCCTGACAGGTGTGCAAAGGGCAGGTCTATGCCTCTGAACATGAGCTTATCCTTCTCAAGAGAGAGTGAAGGAATTGAAGCAGCCATAACATTGCATGCCACAAGAAACTTGACAAAAAGGTGCAGTCTTGCCAATCTCTTAAGTGGTTTTGAGACCTTGGAAGATATCTGGATCATAGGTTTAATGAAAAAAATTGTGCACCGCTGCTGACTTTATAAGGAAGCCCGGTGGCACTATGCGTTAGATATTGCAAGGTTGGCAATTCTAGTGCATCAGCTGTCCCATGTAAGAGAGAAGAGGCTTTCTGTTCGCTTCAAGATTTACAGTCTCAGAAACACTATTCAAATAAAGTTGTCTGAGTCAGATTTCATTCAGTGGCAGTGGATGGCTGAGTCTTCTCAAATGAGTCACACTTCCTTCCACTTCAGCACTGAGGAGAATTCAACTCCATCCCAAGCCAAGATTGATTCCCACAAGACAGGTCAGACATACCTCCACCCTCCAACTTGCTTTCCCTTGTTCTGACATCAACCATCCCACTCACAGTACTTGACGTCTCCTTGGGGTTTGATCAGCCATTGCAGTGTCCACAAAGAAGTGACTGACAACATTCATGATGATGGGATTTATTAGGGAAGCCAATAAGATACAAAATGTGAAGGATACAGTTCTTTGGTTCACCATATGAATTCTCAACCTTACTGGCAGCCATGCCTGTCTGGTCTATGGGCTCTCAGCCATATGGTCCTTCACTTCTGCCCTGCTCAGACAGGTTCTCCCTTAGCTTTGATAAATCCTCAAAGGGCTCCACTATGCAAGTCAAGCTCCTGCCCCCAAACACTCAGCTTTACTTCTTCTGTGGGACGGGAAGCTTGCTCATTACACCACCTCCCAGTCTTGGTGCTGTTCCTTTGCCACTTTTCCACATAAGAGGCACTTCACTCCTGGTTCTTCTCTCTTACTGGTCATGGAATTTTCTGTTGATATTTCTGAAAGGATTCACCCAGTGGGATGGAAAAACTTACCAGTCTCCTCTACTGGCATTTAACACACCCTACTTGCATTTGATGGGATTTCTGAAGACTATAGATAAAACAGCCTGTGGGAAACAGAAAAAGTTCTCCCAACTTGCCTCCCCCCACCCTCCACCACCCCAAATATAAGTCCAACTTAACTGCCTGCTACACATGGCAAATGACTCTATTACTTGGAGGTTAACAGAAGTAGGTCAGGGGTTAGTCTCCCAAAGTCATCTAGAACAATCAGACTGTATAGTCTGTTCCACCCTAAATAGGGCTCACTTCCTTCTGATAAGAATAGTAGTATAATACTTCCTTGTAGGAGAACCCAGGGAGGTCAAGCCCAACCAAGGGTGACCAAGATTAGGGCACCATCATGAATCTACAGTCTGCCCTATAGTCATGCCCTGGCTTCAAGCAGTCTGAGGACAAGCTAAATGAATGGGGTAGTGTAGATTAGAACTGCTTATGAATGGGGTAGTGTAGATTAGAATTGGATTTGACTTTTCAGAATGTGTTTGGGATTTGGGTATACTGGGGTTATATTGATATTTTTTACTTATTGTTATGATATAATGTGATAGACATTATTACAGGGAAGCAAATATAGAGAGTTTGCTACTTGTTTTCAACCATTAAGCAAGATCTTTAAATGGGTACTTCATGGTAGCACAGGGGTTCTCTCTGCTTAGAGAAGTGAGTTTGCCATTCCATTGACCTCATTAGGAGACATCGATTGTGGTCTGCGTGCTAGCACTTTGAAGGGGCACGTGCTTGGGGGAACCTTTTCTCTCTTGTCCTTAGCTTCCTCCATGGACACATAGTTCTGGTCATCTGGTAGGACTTGTTGTCCTAGAGCCCAAACAATCTCATCCTTAGAGACTGAGGGAAGAGAATGTTCAAATTTTCTTCTTACCTTTAGTTTTCCCTTCCCTATATGTCCCTACCTCTCTTACCCTTCACCCATTAGACGAATGCATGAAAGTAGGGCTTATGTGTTGTTAAATCCACGAGACTCGGCACAGAGCTAGAGAGCTAGGCACAAATTAGCCCAGAAATAAATATTTGCTCAAAAAATGAATAAATAACCAAATAGATATTTCTGAGGAGAGAGTGTGAGGAAAAGGAAACACTTTTGGAAGTAGATTGTGAAAATCCCAGGAATTCAATTTTACTTTTCATGCTCATTACAATGAGTGCTCACACTTTGGGCAGGACACTTCACCTTCCTAGCACGCTTCTTTCTTCCCCCCCTCCCCCCCATATAAGATCACTGAACTGGGTTAAACTTATCTTTCCCTTTCCCTCTTCCCTTTCTATTTTCATTCTTTCTCTTAACAGAGGTACGATTAATAAACAACACCCTTACACACTCTTGGTGAATTTATAAGATTAGATAAGAATTTTGCCTCAGAAAACCATATATGCTGTTCTTGTTCTGGTTAGATGTTCTAAGTATCTGAAAATCCATAACTTCCTTCTGCTGTACTCTTGCTAAATGTTTTCTGTGTTCCGAGATATAACTTGAATGTCCTTATTACTGATGACTCAAATGATACACTTCAGTGTGACCCTGACAGAGAATGATTTCTCTATGAGCTAATAATTATCATTTTTCTCGTTTAAATGTTAAAAATATTTAACAGTAGATGAGAGTAAAATGGCTGGAGATTTTAATGCCTCAAGCACTTTAACCTCCTCCAACAGCTCAGGTCGATCTGCTAGCCAGATATGCCAACAGGAGGGAGCATAGCGGGTGGGAAACAAGATATTAGGAGGATTAAATGAATGGCAATTAGCAGTCCATTATCCCCACATCACAGCTAGATTGGTTTCCCAATAAGCTTCTGAATTAACCAGCCATCACATTCTAGTACATATCAATTAAAGTCATTTTAGTGTATTATTTTCAGACTTCTATAAATAAAGTTGATTTATATTTACTTAATTTCATGTATGTTTGATAAATGGGCTGTCAAAAGAAAATAGTATGAACCTCAAATTAAATTTCATTGTTCATAAAATTAGCAACATTAAAATAATGAGAGTAGGGAGTTTAGCTTATAAACTATATATATATGTATATATATATATATATATAAATTTCAGACCAGTTTTTTTCTCTCATGCACCATATCAAAGTTGCTGTCAGTTCATGCAATTAGATGCCCTGGTGGTTGGGGATTGAACTGAGAGCCCCAGAGTCAGCAGTTTGCAACCTCCCACCTCTCTGAGGGAGGAAAACCCTGACACTCAGTTCTATCATGTCCAAAGGGTCACGAGGAGCTGACATTGACCCGCTGACAGTTAGTAATTGGTTTGTAGTTTAGTCAGTGATGGCTAGAATTTCCTTCACTTGATCATTAGATATCTTCTCCACAAAATCAACATTCATTTTTCTCTCAAAAATACATAGTTCTCTAATTAGTAGTCATCATGCTATGCTACGATGTAGAAAGACTGGAAATCTATAAGTTCTTCTAAAAGTGGACTTGAACAAGTGGAACTGACACATATGCGGATATCATAGAAATAAGGGGATGGGACGTAAGTCATGCTTGCCTAAACAGATCAGGAATTGTGTTCCCCAGCTGAAAACTGAGTCCCATGTTGGGATATGCTAACATTTAGCAGTTGCTAAATGTTTTCTGTGTTCCGAGATATAACTTGAATGTCCTTATTACCGATGACTCAAATGATATACTTCAGTGTGACCCTGACATGCTGCTGGCATACCAGTTTTTATGTGCATCATTACTGCCATCACTTCCCAAGTTTAATGTTTTCTACATACCAGGTGCCTTTGCAAAATATCTGCAAGTACTGTCCCTCAACTGTGTGATTTTCATACATTATTGGATGATTGCTTTTATAGTTATATATGACTCACTGGAAAGCCAAATAGTTTAAGATAACTCAGGTTATTCTGGTCTCCACTTCTAATCTCAACTCTGAAACCATTTGCTGATACATTCGCATTTGCTTTGCAGTTTCTGTAGAACAAGGTGATAAGTCTTCATTAAACCCAGGTACATCAAGTACTATGGAAAACTGGACAATTAAAGGGGGAGATTAAAAAAAAAGGGGGAGATTGTTTGAAATCTTCGATGGTGGCGACACAGGGCTAAAGACATGAGCCACATCTATGAGTTCAAACGTAGTAAGATTGGGTAGTGTGTCAGTCCAGACAGACTAGAGAAACAAAGTCATAAGCACACGTACGTATATAAGGCAGAGGTTTAGATCCAAGAGGAATACAACATTGAGAAAACATCCAGCCCGGTCTAATCCAAGGTCATAAGTCTGATACTAAACCATAAGTCTGATACCAATCTATACTCATGAAGCACATGAAATGACACAGGACAATCACAGGCCAGGGGGTACAGAGTCTTATGTATCTAGTGGTAGTAGAAGCATCTCAGGGCGGCCTGTGGCCTCTGTGAGACTTTCCAAGCATCTCAGCACTGGCAGGAGTCTCTACGGAGCTTTCCTGGCTTCAGAGGTCTGGTTCCATCAGGGTAAGACCATATGGCTTCTTCCCCAGGATGTCTCACAGGGAATCAATCAGTCTTGTGTCTTGTCACTAGAGTATGTCCGAGGGACTGAGTCGTGAGACTCGCACCTCCAAGGGGGAAATACCACCAGATTTCCCAGAATTCTCAGGAGAACGCCATACCCAAACAGAGGTCGCTTTGGCTTTCTCCAGATTGACAGGATAGACTCCACCCCTAAAATCTTAATCCTCAAATTGACACCAGATTAGGTGACTGCCATAGGCAGAGTTTTGTTCTGTCATACAAAAAGTTGCTATGTGTTGGAGTTGACAGACAGCAAAATTACTGACAACAACAACAACAACAACAACAACAAAAAATACTCACTATGTGATAAATCCAAGGGGGGGGACCCAAAAATGTTGGAATTTCACTGGGCAGAGTCTTTGTAGTATACAAGCTTTTCTAACTAGGCAAGCCAACATCAAGAAACTGCTCTGAGTTGATGCAGCCACTGGTACTGCTTGCGAAGGTTTTCTGAGGTCACAGTGAAATATTTCTTAAAAGCAGTTTTGCTTGAACCTCATTTTTTTGT
>PVJH01019997.1:7009-41699 GCA_004026705.1 Nesogale talazaci | reverse complement strand
GGTGGACACGGGCGGCCTCCCAGGCTCTCCAGCTCCAGGCTCCATCCAGAGGGGCAGCACGAACGTGACGTGAACAAGGGCACCGCGTAAGGGGACTGAGAAGCCCCCAGACTCGGTTTGGTTTTCATTATTTTTCTTTCAGCAACTGCCAAGAATGAAATCAAAGATACATAGAAGGCACAACAGTTTTGTTTTGTTTTGTTTTGTTTTCAGATTTGGGTTGGGTTTTTAGTTATTGTTTTTTTAAACAAATACAAAGTAAACACGGAAAAACGACCTCAAAAATGACCAGTCCAAGAGAAGAGCATCCTGGCTGCGCTCTGCACAGTGAGAACCTCTCACTGGTGGTGAAGACTGTAGGCTTTGATATTGTCCTAGGATGCACAAAGGGAAAAACCTAATGCTCTTACTCCACGTCTAACCATACCAACAAGGATCAAAATTGTCCATTTTTGTGGGGGGGGGGGTTGGGTTTTGGGGGGGAGGGGTATCACTGCCCTGGTGGGAGTAGGAAGCCCAACCTTGCTCCTGGAGAGCTGCTGCTGGATTTGAACCGCCAACCCTGTGGGCCGCAGTCCCACACACAACCACTATGCCACCGGGGCTCAGCCCCCAAATTGTCCATTTTTAATGGCAATTTCCCCACACCAGAAGGTAATCAGAGCCTGAAAAGAGGAAACAATTGCAGTTTTTCTTGCCTTCAAATTGTTTTGTCAGATCTCATCTTTCTGACAGACTTTTAAAACACGTAGAAAATAAGTGAGACATATTCCAATGAATGAAACATACCAAATGTCAGTGTTAAGCAAGACACATCCCTTTGGGGAAACGGCTGTTTAAAAAAAAAAATCATTTTTTCCTGTCATCTTCTTTAAAAATCCATTTTCCTAAAATATCATTCCACAAAATTGGAAGTGAAAGACTACATCAGGAGGAGAGAGTGGGAAGGGGGCACACACCGTGAACACAGAGAGGAGTACAGTGTACCGACGGAAGCCGTTTTTAGCAGACTTGGGCAGGGTCAAAATCCAAGATTGCGAAGGCTTGTTGAAGAGACCCACTCTGTGCCTCCATGACAGTCACTGTAGAACATTCTCTTGTCTCTTTTGCTGTTCCCGTTCCTTCTGGTCCCCATTTCTGCTGGCTCCTGTCCCTCCCCACCCCCCACTGCTTCCTCTACCTTGCCCTGAGGTAAGTATGACTCCTCTTGCTGCCTTCAAAGACCCACCCATCCTGATGCCCATGTCCAGGACAAGGATAAGAAGTTACACGGTCTCTCGTAACAACGAACAAATAAAACAAGAAAAACCTGAACTGAAAAGAAAATTTAAAAATATTTTAAAAACAAGAATATGTTCAAAATGAGCTACAAGGGAGATTGAGTGACAAGTGATGACATTCACTACGGCTGCCAAAATCCACTTTACAATGCTCTTTTTCTGACTGTAAGGCTGTTCACATTCCTAGGCCATGGGAGCCGGGGCTCACCAGACTCCATCCACATAACGACCCTGCAAATGGATTTTGGACTTCTGCTATCATCCATAACATTGCGTGATTAGAATTTGGGCTAAGGTACTGTTCCCTCCCCTGATTTTGGATTTTATTATTTGCAATATTTGGGTCACACCGGTTGTTGCGTTTATTTCATGTGCCCTAATTTTAGTCCAATAGCTGCTGTTGGGAGACAAACCTTCAATACCACAGAGGCTATTTTTTCTAATTCTGCTCAAGGTGTGTCCTTATTTCTTTAGGGCATTCGCAACAATGGGCTCAAACATGACTTTCGTGAGGAAGGGGCAAGACCAGGCCAATTGTTGTTCTCACCATGAGCCAGCAGCACTCCACGGCCCGAGCACCGCCACCGTGGAGAAGAATCCGGGTCCTGCGGTGTTTCTAGTGACAGCGGTTTGGGGAAGCACCAGACCGCTCTCCACAGTGCTCGCCCAGTTTTAGAGTCCCACTAGCAGAGTAGGACGGTTCCAGTCTCTCTCCACGCCCTCTCCAGCATTTGCTATTTTCTGTCTTTTGAAGTCTGCCATCAATGCAGATGGGAAGTGCTATCTTGTCCTTGGTGTGCTTTGCATCTCTCAAATGGCAAGCATGTCTGTATATGTCTGCATGGTGAATGACTCCCTGACGTCTTCTTGTGTAAATTGTCTCTTTGTATACTCACACCATTTTTTAGTCAAATTATCAGCCTCTTTCTTGTTGAGGTGCTGGAGTTTTCTATAGATCTTACCGGTTAATTCCTTGTCTGATTATATCATTGTCATTTTTTTTCCTGTCTGTGCGTTTTCTTTTACTTTCTTGATGATGTCTTTTGATGCACATTCATGTCTTACCTTTAGAAGGTTCTTTGTCATATATTTTGTCTTCTGTTGTATGGGTGTGTTTTATGATCCTAAGTTTGCCTCTCTTTTTAAATTGATGATATTTAAAGTTCAAGACTTTACATTGGGGTTTATAACTCATCTTGGTTCATTTTTTGTGTATGAGGTGAGGTCTGGGTATTGTTAAATTCTTCTGCAAATAGAAATTCAATTTCACCAGCATCATTTCCTGAAGTGACTATCATTTCCCCATTCAATGTATTTCAGCCCTTTTAAAAAAGCGGCTGTCTGCAGGTGGGTAGAATTGTTTGCAGGTTCTCTATTCCTTTCCATTGGCTTATATACCATATTTTCATTAGACCATAAGATGCACTTTCCCCAAAAAAAAAGTGGGGAGAAGGGAACCCTAGAACATTTTAGTATACTGGTACTATTTGGTTCAGAATATTTTTCTTAGTTTTTTTGTTTTGGGGGGGGGCATCACTACCTCTGGTGGTTGTGGGCACTACCCAGTGCTGCTCCTGAGAGCTGCCACTGGATTTGAACCGCCAAGGCTGTGGGCCGCAGTCCCGCACTCAACCACTTATGCCACCGGGGCTCAGCCCTGGTTCAGAATATTTTTTCTGGTTTTCCTGCTCTAAAAACTGGATGTATCTTATAGTCAGATGCATCTGATGGTCCAAAAATACCGCATCTATAATTGGGCTGGTCTTAGGCTACTTGGGCTACCATGGCTGCATGGTAACTTTGGAGCCTGGGAATTCAGAAACGTTTGACTGCAGTAGTGCTTTGCTTATTCTGGGTTTCCTTCCTTTCCACTAAGGTTAGTGATTAATTTTCTATTTATTTCCAGTACAATAGCAAATAAAAATGATGGTAAAAAAATCTTTGCAAGACCTTTTTATGATAGAAGTGGCTTTTTTTCCCATTCACTTATTAGAATGCAGCTTCAGTGTCTTTCTTCAAAATTGGCAGACTGTGCAAGAGCAGAACCATTTCTGGACTCCCTTTGCTCAGGGGATAGATACATATGTCCTGTGCCCATACCACAGTGTCTTGCTGTTCTCGCATTAGTAAGTCTTGAATTCAAATAGACAAAATGTTCCAAATCTCCTCTAGTTTTTCAATTTGAATATTCTCCAAGCTTAGAGTTTCTCTGAGGTTGACTGAGCTTCTCGAACTCAGTCACTTGAACAATAGTGTTTGAGCCCATCCTCTCTCCCTCCTCTCATTTTGAGACAGAAATTCCCGAAGGTGTGTCTTGTTTTTGTCTCACATCCCTCAAAGCTCTGATCTTATGTTTTGGTTGTGTTTCCCCCCACCCTTTCTTCTTCCGATTGCATCATTTCTATTGACCTATCTCCAAGTTCACTGATGCTTAGCTTGCCCTTTCTCTTCCACTCAAAAGTGACCCAATCGCAAACAAAGTGGGAAAGGGGAGAGAGTGGAGCCCATCCTGGGCCACCAAGCCCCGAGGGTGATACTCTGCTCAGAGCAGCCAGTGCACAGAGAGGACCAGAGGGCCGGCCCCACCACGAGACACGACGGCCCTCACTCACCCATATTGCTCTGTGCAACAACACTGGAGACGCATTGAGACTGACCCTACCACTTTGGGGCTGAACACTAAGAGTGTGCAATAGAGCAGCATGGGGAGCCAAGCAGTGAAGTCCCCTGGGAATACCCAAAATAGGCTGTGGGGTCGGAGCGTGGCACCCCCATCAAACTGGGCCAGAAAACACTCCTAAATGTCGACAAGCAGACCTTGAACTATTTATAAACTTTTCTTTTTTTGTCATTGATTTTTGTTGCTGTTGTTGGTTTGCTTTGGTTTGTTGCTTTGTTTTGCTCCATCTTGTTTTTGTGCTTACTATTGTCTCTGCAGTCTATCTAGAAGAGTCGGTGGGATAAACAATCTGGAGGATAAAGGAATGGGGTCAGTGGTTGTGGGGGCTTGGGAAAGAGGGAGGAAGGGAAAAAGAAGTAGGTTTAACAAATCCAGTGACAAGGGACCAACAAGTGCTCTCAAATCAATGGTGAGGAGGGGGTAGGATGCCTGGTAGGGCTCGATCAAGGGCGCTGCAATCAAGAGGAATTACTGAAACCCAAGTGAAAGTTGAACATGACAGTGGGACATGAGGAAAGTAAAAGGAAATAGAGGATGGAATTAGGAAGCAAAGGATGTTTATACAAGTCTAAATACAGGAATGTACATATGTAAATATATTTAAATATGACGCTAGGGAAATATATATATATATATATATATATATTTATAGGTTTAGTATTAAGGTAGCAGACAGACATTGGGTCTCTACTGAAGTACTTCATCAAGGCAAGAACAATTTGTTCTAATAACCTGGCATTCCGTGATGCTCACCTTCCTCACAAGATGACTGAAGACAAAATGGGTGCATAACCAAATGTGGAGAAGAAGGCTATCAAAAGATATAGCATCTGAGGTCTTAAAGGCTTCAGGATAAATGGCCATCTAGCTGAGAAGCAACAAAGTCCACTTGGAAGAAGCACACCAGCCTGTGTGATCATGAGGTGTCAATAGGATCAGGTATCAGGGATCCAAAACCCAGAACAAAAAGTCATATTGTGAATGAGGGGGAGTGTGGAGTGGAGACCCACCTAAAGTGACCAGATATCCCACTTTTTAACAATTTAACAACATCCTGTGGCATTTTAAAATAAAATGTATTACAATACTATTTTTGCATTCTATGAAAATTTTTGCTGCTCCCTATAGACTAAATTTTTGATCAAGAACCCCCCTCCCCCCCAGTCAATGGTGTCCCACTTAAAATCTGGTCACTTTACGGCCAAATCCCATCTGTAGGCAATTGGCTATCCCATTACAGAAGGTTCTTGGGAAGGAGAAGAGCCAGTCAGGGTGCTGTTTAACAACTTTCCTCAAGTTCTTTAATGCTTCCTCCCTGCCCCTCACACTATCTTGACCCCAATTCTACCTTACAAATCCAGCTAGACCAGAGCATGTACACAGATAAGAGCTGAAAACACAGGGAACCCAGGACATATAAACCCCTCAGGACCAGGAAGGAGTGTAGCAAGACCAAGAGGGGAAGGGGAAGTGTGGGGAGGAGAAAGGGGGAACCCATCACAATGATCTACATATAACCCCCTCCCTGGGGGATGGACAATAGGAAAGTGGGTGAAGGGAGACATCTGTCAGAGTAAGACATGAAACAATAATAAGTTAGACATTATCACGGGCTTGGGAGGGAGGAAGGGAGGGAGATGGAGGATGGAGCTAGTGCTCAAATAGAAAGAAAATGCTTTGAAAAGGAGGCAACAAATGTACAAAAGTGCTCGGCACAATAAGCGGGTGGATGGACTGTGATAAGAGTTGTACCAGCCTCCTAGAAAATGCTTCTTTAAGGTGGCCTTGTGAATATTTCATGAATGACTCTCTCTCCCCTGGGATGACAACTCATACTGCCCCCTGTGGGCTCCCCAGATTGTAACTCTGGAAGCAGAAAGCCTCTTCTTTCTCCCGAGGACCAGCTTGGGGTGTCGAACTGTGGACCCTGTGGATTGCAGCCTGTCATATCACTACACCACCAGGGCTCTTTTTTCAGGAGTAGGTCTTATTTTTTCAGGTTGTTTTAGATTTACAGGGAAAAAAATGTGTGTACAGAGTGTCCACCAAGCCACTCTTCCAGCCTCCCCCACAGTTTTCTTAGCAGGAACCCTTTGTACTGACACAGCATATTGGCGACTGCCGGAGAACTCAGCTGGCCCCATCGTTCTCAGCCAGGGCCGCAGTTAGCTTGGGGCTCCCGTCTTTGCATTGCCAGAGCGTGTGAGTCATGATGAGTGCGGAATGCCATGTGCCTCCTCTGATGGCGTCATGGAGAGCGGTGTCACGGCCCTGAACCTGCCCTGTCTGCCCCTGATGTCTGTTAAGTGGTGTCTACCGGTTGGGCTTTTCCAGAATATCAGATAGTTGGAGTCATACACGAGGCAGACTTAGAAGCCTGCCTTCCTTCACTTCAAATGAAAATAAAAATCCAAACAGGTTTTTAAGTCTCCTCCCTTTGCAGCTCATTTCCTTCCATTATAGAGCAGGCTATTGTGTGGCCGGGCCACGGTGGGTGTCCCCATTCACCTCCCGAGGGACATTGGATTCGTTCTCATGCGGAGCCCCCACAAAGAAAGCAGTGATAGAGATATGCGTGCAGGTTTGCGTGTTGATGTGAATGTTCACCTCATTCGGGCAAATGGACCTAGAACCACATCTGCTAGATTCCTGGTTAAGAGTGTGTTTAGGTAAGTGAAGAAGGAAGCCGAGATAGGAACAATGCACCAACAAGGACAGGGGAAACCTACACTCCCAGGAGACCTTCTCTGGGGTCTTCAAAGGAAGCATGGCCCAGCCACCATGCTTGTGTCATGTGCTTCTCTGGTGGGAAACCACCCAGTGTGTGAAAATGTGGGTGCGAAATTAAGGGAACAGAGAGGAGGAGGAGGAGGAAAGAAGATGAAGATGGAGACGGAGGAGGAGGAGGGAGAAGAGCAGGAGAAAATTAAATGCAACAGGAGGAAAATCATGAGCAAAAATCCTATAGAAACTGACCCCAAATTAGCAAACATTCATGAAACCAAAAAGCTGTTTCTTTGAAAGCATCTGGAAATAGTACTGGATGGGGTGCCTGCCCATCCTGGGTCCAGGAGGACCAAGGCTCCACTCAGTGGACAGTACCTATTTGGAAATCAACTGTATGGGGAGGCCTAGGGGAGGGGGTGGGAAGAGCGACCCTAGACTTATGCCTAGGCATCCCAGGGACTGCCTCCCTGCCTCTATGGATTGTGCCCGGCCTGTGGGTCTGAGACGTATTCCTTGCATTCTAGAATGGAGGCACTCTGGTGGGTTTGGGTCTTGGGTGGGAGGGGGAGGGGAAGGCACCAGGACAGAGAGGAGGACAGAGAACATCCCAGGAGCACAGGCTGCACCTCCCTGGGTAACCTGACCCCGCAGGCTCAACTGCCAGCCCTGGGAAAGTGATCCCCACCCAGCCGCTCTCGGGAGACGGATGGAGGCGTCTGCTCTCACCCAGTTGAACGAATCAGCCGCTCCTCCTCAGAGGAAGTGCCAACCTTCAGCCCTCCACGTTTTGTCAGCAGGAATCTGGGGGGTCATCCGAGGGAGCTCCGAGGAGTCAGGCCGCCCACCTCCTATCGCTCTGTCTAGCCACACCGCACTGGCCCTCTGTCCTTTGGGATAGGTGGGGAGAGCAGGGGGTGCCGCGGCTTTAGAAGAGCTTTAGAAATGCCACGTCTGGCAAAGGAGATGGAAGAGACGTGGCAGGCAGGGCAGTGAGGGCCGACCACTCACTGGTGCCCACTTTCACGGGCACGAAGGAATCAGGACAGGCGTCGTCCTCCGATGCTTTGACTCAAAGTCCAGTCTGAGCACTCATGCCCTCTGAGGTCAAAAGTGGGTGAAATCTGGGATGAAGGCACAAAGTGAGTCCTCTCAGTGAAGACTGCCTCTTCTGTCCAGGGCCCTGGGGGGCAGCAGGTAAGCACTCAGCTGCTAAGCATAAGGTGGGCAGTCCGCACCCAGCAGTGACTCACCGGACAGGGACCTGGCCACAGCCTTCTGCTGGGTTGAACGATCTCCTCCTCATGGGTGTCAGAATGGACTCCAAGGCGCCAACAACGACCTACTGTGTTCTAGGACCTGGTGACCCCTGTGTATGACAACAGAGCCCTGCCTTTAAGGACTGACAGGCCCCTGGGGAGCTGGAGGCCACCCAGGTGGTCACACGATGGCTGTGCAGCAGGGCTCACATAAGGACAAGAACCACCAGGGAACTCTTCCTTAGGCAGTGAGTCTAAGGCTCCGTCTGATGGCTCCGTCACAGTTACGAAGGTAAAGAGGGAGGGAAATGAGTCCCGCAGACACCCATGTCAGGCTGTGGGGCTGGAGGGTGGGATTAGTGTGGGGACATGAAAGGCCATCAGCATAGATGCTCGGGGGCCCTGCGTCTGTTCCCTAGAGCTGCTGTAAGAAGGTACCCCAAACTGGGGCCTGGATGAGAACAGCAATGCACTGTCTCTCTGCTTGGGTAGGCTCGAGGTCCAGATTCAGGATGTCAGCCATGTTCACTCCTGAAGGCGCTGATGCAGACTCCCTTCCAGGCCTGTCTCTAATTCTTCATGACCTCCAGAACCCTGGCTCCTCGTTGGCTTACATTTCTGCCTCCTACACTCTTGGCTACCTTTGTCACACGTCCATCAGTCTGCATCTCTGTCTCTGTAACACTGGCTTGAGACTCGAGGTCCGCCCTGTGCCATCTTGTGGTACTTAATCAGCAACCTCTTCAAAGAGCCATCGCCCCATGAGGACATTGTCCCAGGCACCAAGCATAAGGATTTCTCGGGGGTGGGGGGAACAAGAGGCAACTTGCAACAGCCCCTACCTACCTGAACATGAGCCCTCTGAGAGCAGAGGCTGCTTATTCGTCCGCTCATCATTGGTATTCCTCCCCCGAAAAGCTTGGGATTTCATTTTCAGGGCAATCAGAATCCCAATGGTTCTAGAACATGATCCCCAATTCCCAGGGCATCCTGCAGCTGTCCATCCATGCGTCATTTGGTAACAATCCACTTGGTTTAGGAGCTTTGTCCCATGCCAAACACTGACCACAGAAACAGTTACTGATCTCTGTATTCAATGGAAGGCAATTTTATTTCATCCTGTATGAGCTAGACTAACCTATGCGCTGTGTGCAGATGAGAAAACTCGGCTGTTGAGTGGCCTGTCCCAGCGGACCAGCTGAAGCTGAGGAGGGAGCTGAGGAGGGGCAGTATGTTGTCAGCAGAGCCTTGCATCCACCACTCCTGCCAGAAAAGCCAAGGGTGCAGACAACCAAGCCGCAGTGTGGCTGGTTCCACACTGTCTGTGACAAGGGAGGTGAACTGGACTCTTACCAAGGGTCAACAGAGGGACTGGCCGCATCAGAAGCTCCAGGACAGGCGTCAGGGGAGGAATGTCCTGTGTACTGGGGCAGAGGTCACCAAGCTGCTGCCTCTGGTCTCCCGGGGAGAGCTGGCGGTCTTTCCAAAACATCAGTTCTCCATTTCTTGGCTCCCACACAAAACTGGGGCCAAGGGCAGGCAAGCTAAGCCTCACCCTGGTAGGTCCACCTTGCAAGTGCCCTTAAAGTAGCAGCACACTGGCTCCTCTTTAAGGGGCCATGGTGGCACAATGATTAAGTGCTCACCACCTTTGAACCTATCAGCTATTTTGTGGGAGGTCATTGTTGGAGCCGTGGTTGCTCAGGGAGTTAAGTGCCAGGCTGCTAACTACAAGGGCTGGTTGTGACCCTGTGTGTGACAGGGTGGGATGGGTTTCTGGGTTGTGACCTTTCGGAAGCAGGTCACCGTCAGAACCACGGCACCACTCCATGTCGAAAGATGGAGCCTTCGACCTCCCTTAAGGCTCACACATCTCGGAGCAGTTCTGCTTTGTCCTATGGGGTCGCCGTGAATCGGAGTCAGCTGGACAACGGGGGAGTTGGAAGGATCACAATGAGCCCCCCAGCACACAGCAGGGAGTGTCCCCCTGATCTCCACTCCCCCAGACCTGAGTGTAGGATGAGCATGCTGAGGGCCCTGGAGGGGAAGCAGTGCTGCGGCACATGCAAACCAGACCATGCAGAAACTAGGCCGTGGCGCCATCTGCACTCGGACACACACCTTGGGGTTCACAAGTCAGCGTGCTCTGCAAAGCAAAACATCGAGCCTCTTAGCAGTTATATTTTCAAGGTATGTTTCTTAATGAGCTGGGATGGGTGTGTGTGTGTGTGTGTGTGTGTGTGTGTGTGTGTGCGTGCCAGTACAAGCCCAGGACTGACACTCCCTACCACTCCCCAGGAAAGGAATTTCTCCTTGATTCAACTTAACTTTGGAGGAAATGGAAGTTTTCGGGCAGCAAACCTAGCAGGTAGAAGAGGAGGGAGGCCCCCCTCGGATGCCTTTCCCCAGGGAAACGGGGGAAGGGGAGAGAAAGGGGGCTGCTGTTCAGCCTGTATCATGACCCATGGGAGGAACATAAATGCTGTCTGCTAGAGAAGGCATATTTGTGCAGCATGTACAGGGATGAAGCAGGTCTAGAGACAGTCGAGGGACAATCTCTAAGATGAATTCTTGCAACAAACTCAAAAGAATGAGCAAGTACTCGGAGCAGCGGAGGAGATAATTTCTGGTTTTGAACCCATGTTCAATTTATTTATAAGACCTATGTGATGGAAGTTCATTCCATTAATTAAATTTGGAAACCATAAAGAAAGAAAGAAAATTGTAGTACAACATACCCAGTGTAATGCCATTGTCAGGGGGAAAAAAAACTGTGTGTGTGTGTGTGTGTGTGTGTGTGTGTGTCTGTGTGTGTCTGTCTGTCAAAAGAAGGCTCTGCTGACCAGATGATGGTGACCCCTTCTTTCTGTGATTCCTTTCCTGGGGTGTGCTGGCTCCAGGTGCTTGTGACCAGGAGTCCATCCCTGAACAGAGTACTCCGCCTTGTGTGGAGGAGTCGGGTGGGGTAAGGAGAGGGGAATGAAGACATAGACACCGCCCCTTGGTATCAAACAAGTCTGTGTCATCTGATTGTCTATATTTGTCAGGGTGTCCTTAGGAATATATAAAAAAGAGAAGAAGGTGGAGTCAGAAGAAAGGTGGGGAATGGCTCAGACAAAGAGTCAATGTCCTGAAAGGAGGCCTGCCTTCTGTGGGCTCTCATCACGAAAGGTCAATTTTCATTCCCAACCCCAAGCATCCTGTTCTCAGTCCAAGTGGAAGGAAGGCAATCCATGGAATCGGATATGTTTCACGCTGGGCATATGCTAGTGACCAGAAACTCTCCAACCCCCACAGTGGCCTGATACCCCCTAGAGAACCCCTGTAGCCACGTCAGCCATGCCTGGGGGCTCTGGGGGCCCAGCTCATGACACTGGCAGCAGCATCTTCCATGAGTGTTGTCACTCGGCATCCCTGTCCTCCACCTCGTCACCACAGATCCCCTGGAGAGAGCCCCAGTCCCCACTCACACTGGCCGCCCATAAAGCAAGTGAGGGAACGTCTTCCCCTATGGAAGGGGTCCTCTGCTGCCCAGGACAGGATGGCAGAGTGGAACCTGGGGGAGGGGAAGAGTCGGTGTCTCCCAATCCACCCACGACCAGGTCTTTGGATCTGTCTTCTGCATTCTGACAAGACAGAGGCTATTGGTAAATGCACACGCACACACACACATCAAGGCGATGCTCACTCCTACAACCCTGTAGGACAGGGTGGAACTCTCCCTGTGAGTTTCAGAGACTCTTCACGGGAGTGGAAAGCCCCAGCTTTCTCCCAAATAGCGGCTGGCGGTTTTGAACTCCTGACCTTACGGTTGGCAGCCCAATTGGTAAGCAGCAAGCCACCAGGGCTTGTGCAAGAAGCTGATCCCCAGTTCCATGTGCTCTTCACTCATGGGAATAAATGGACTCATTAGATCTAAAGTCAGCAGTCCTCCGTTCAAATCTTGGTTGTGTCGATTTCAAACTATTTTCTCTTAGGCAGAGTCACTATTTGGGGGAGGAACTATTATTAACGGGAGATCTTTTTTTTTTTTTTAAGCCTACCTCACAGAATAGCTTTAAGGTTTCAAAGAGGTGCTTATAGATTGGGGCGGTGATTTTTTGGGGGGTAACGTGTGCAAGATTGCACGTGTCTGTGTGGACACAGGCACACCTGTGTGCATGTACATGTGCCTTCAGGTCTGAAGGCTGCCCTGTTAGCCTCTGCCGCCACACCTGGAGCATGCAGGGCGGGTGGGGCCGAAGGCATCCGGGGAGCAGAATGTACCTGGCAACGATAACGGAGTTCCACCTCTCAGAAGGCCCAGACCCAAAATGCCGAGTCCAACAAGTTCCTCCTGCCCAAGGAGCATGGAGATGTCTTTCCCATGGTCTCAGGCCAAGGGCAGCCTGGCTGCAGCTCCCCTCTGCTCCTCCACAGGCCAGCATGGCCCAGAGACTTGGGTTTTGAAAGCCATTTCCGTAGGATGAAAGCATGAGATCATTACCAAGGGTGGCAACCAGTATACTATTCAGCATCACTTTCTAAGGAATCCGTCTGAAGGATAAGGGAACTACAGTTGTCTCCGTTTCTTGTTCGGAGTATTTTCCTTGATCCATTTCAGGGGGATGACTCTGGGCAAATCTAGTCTTTCTGCCTGCGTCGGTTCCTCTGTTCCTTACATGATGTCACTCTGAGCTGCGCGCCCCCCGCCCCCCTCCTATGCAAGGCCTTGATCCTGTGCACCTGGGCTCAGCTCTGTATCCGGGAGCCCACACGGGCCATCCTGCCAGGTGCACAGCGTGCAGGTGCTGACTCCTTCCTGGTCTTCCCTGGCTTCTGTTATTATTGCCCACTGCGGTATCCGTCTGGGGTGCAGAAGATGGTCCCAGGGCCACAGGTTAAGAAACATGGCCCGGAGCGGGGCTTCTGATGCCCAGCTGCACTTCCGAACCACTTGGACAGGCTTCTCAAAATGCAGATTGCTAGACCTTGCCCCCCTGCATGGTCAATCAGACACTCTGAGAAGAGGGTCCCCGGGCATCTCCTTCTATGCTCCCTAACAAATTCCAGTTATTCTGAAATGTTGGCCAACACTGCCACCGGGGTTGTTTCACGGAGATGATGAAAAGATAGGCAAGTCAGGCATCAGGGTCTCCACTCTCTAACCGGTTCACGCCTGGTCCACCAATGTTAATTCAAGGCCTCGGCCAGCAGAGGGCAGCACGTGCAGAGCATTTGACCTGCAGAGACTGATGTAATGGCTCACAGGCACCGAGATCACAGATGACGGACAACCTGTAAGTGGACAGACGTTCTCCACGGAGGTAGCTCTCTGTTGACAAAGTCGTGTCTCACTGCGTCTTTGTACCCTGCCCGCCAAGTACAAGTTCGTCCCACCTTTTTGTAAATAAGACCAAGGGTGGGACAAGTGCCCAGAGTTTTATGGCTAGTAACTTGTCAGGTGGGTTTCCTGTACTCCAGAGGAAGAGGGGAGAAATCACATGCGATAGTGCCGCCTCCCTGGAGCAAGAGAACAAGAACCAGGGCACAGGCAAGACCACGGCACACCCTGCCCCCCCAAGCCTCATCTCCCCCCTCAGCAAATGCAGTTCCCAAGGGAGCCCTGGGACCCAGCAGTTAAGCCTTCAGCAGACAACCCCAAAGTCCGGGATTTGAACCTACCGGCCGCTCAGCAGAAGAAAAGACCTGAAGACCCCAGGGCCTGACCTGTTCCACCAAGGTTTACTGCCCCGGACACCCCCCAGGACAGCAGTCCTCTTCCCCAGCGCCACGCCCCTCCACGAGTTCCCTTGAGTGGTTGGAAGGACACACAGCCCCACCCGGGATGTTTTTCATCTACAGAGAAGCCCTTTTGCAGAGAGGTTAAATAAACAAGTGTATACTCCAGAACTTACGGAGCTCCGACCGTGCTTGCTGGGTCAGCAAGAAGGAGAGAGCCCTCCCTAGAGCGTCAGCTCGTTCCTCTGCTCGCTCCACAGACTGACAACAAATCACCGCGAAACCCTGTCAGGGGAGACGCTGATCTAAGCCTCTAAGGCAGGGCCTTCTTCGGAAGCTGCATTTGCTAGCGGTCTTTCGGGTCCTGGTCCACGGAGGATACTTTGAGTGGTAAGGCCCAGCCAGTCCACCGCCCGCCATCCTTCTTTGGGGACGGAGGGCTCCCATCGGCGGGCGGGAGGGCGGGGGGGGGGGGGGCTGTCGAGCTGCGGAACCTTCCAGTCCTTGCCTTTGACAGCACGAGACTCTTTCTCCCCGGGAAGAACTCCAGCGCGGAGAGGCACACACGGCGCGGCGCGTAGAAAACCCATCCCTCCCCGCTGCACTCATCTGAAGCCACTGATCCTTGCGGAGGGCCGGCCTCCAGGAAGTAGGTTGAACCCGGTGAGAGGTCAACCGCGAAGCAGAGTCCGGGTGCTCCCGTGGACCAGGCCCTCTCAGGAGAGAGATCCGGCAGTCCGCTCGCGCCGACCTTCACTGTCTTGGAAGCACACCTGGCGGAACTGTTTTTTTTCTTCGGTGATTTTATCGAGGGTACAGAAGGCTTTAGGGTCTTGGACACCCACAGAAGCAGTTCCACTCTGCCCTACCGGGTCACTGGGAGTCGGAGCCCACCCCGTGGCCACGCGTCCGTGTGCTGTGTGGTTCTTGCTGCCGTGGATTCGGCTCCGCGCCGTGCGCGTCACCGGCGTGCCGCGCTGGCGGGCGCCAGGAGCGCAGGAGGCGTTTCTGTGAGGCGGTGTGCAGTGTTCGTCTTCATCGTTCTGTTCCAGCGGCTGTTACCTGGTGGGCAGGGTGGGGGGCGTACTGGACATGGGGCACTATCTGCGGACGTGTTTGGTTCTCCTCAGTGGGTTGTGTAGGTGTGCATGACTGGCATCTAGGGGCTAGAAGTGAGAGGGGACACAGGCCAGTCCCTCACAGCAAAGACTCCTCCAGTCCAGAGCCAAGGGCCTCCAGACGGAGAAATACTCCGCTTGAACCCAGCACACAGTCAGGAGCCCCTGGGACAGCTTACTGCAGGGTGCGGTGTACGGAGAAGGTCACAGGCAGCGGGTATGGGAATGAACTGGCTATCTGAACTCTCTAGAAGGGATTCATAAATTCATGTTGCCTCTTGCCTACCAGGTAATGAAAGATACTGTCCAGGGCACTTCAGCTAGACTGGACGTGGAAGGCCTCTTTCCAGAGGCAGCCCTGAAGCTGGCCTGAGAACTAGAGACTGAGACTCGGCCAGGCTTGGAAAGAAACAGTGTGCAAGCCAGCTGTTGGGAGCCTTAGCCAAAAAGCCCCTGTGTCAGTCCGTGTTCTCCAGATAAATGGGACCGCGAGAGTGTCTGTGTGCGTGCACACATGTGCGTGTGTGCACATGTTCACACAGAAGCATGCATATGTACACATTCACATAGGAACGTTCAAGGACCTGGCTGACATGACGCTGCAGGCTGGCAGTTCTGGAATCCCTAGGACCAGCCCCGGACTGGACTTGCAGCGTCCCCACGTGGAGACAGCCTCCAGTGACTGACCCCTGACCGTAGTCCAGGGAGAGCCCTGCTGTCAGATAGGATTTTCTTCTTCTTCTTCAGGGAAACTTCCTTGTGTTTTAAGGCCTGTTAACCGATTGGATTGAGGCCCACCCAGACGATCAAAGATAATCTCCTTTAATTAAAGCCAAGTGATTATAGATGTTAATCACAGCTGCCAGATTCACAGCAGCACCGAGATTAGTGCTTAATTGAATAACAGGCTACTGCCGCCTCGCCAAGGAGTCCTGGTGGCACGAAGGGTAAAGCACTGGCTTGTGAACTAAAGGCTCTGCCATTGGAACGCCCAGCGGGGCGGTCAGAGAAGCGTGTGCGGTCTGCTTCTGCCAAGCGCACAGCCTGGGAATCCCACAGGGCAGGGGCATCCGGGCCAGAATCCACTCCACAGCGACTGGTTCCAGACCATCTTGGTATCACCTCACCAGGCACCTGCGGGTGGCGCAAAGGGTTAAGTGTTTGTTCACCAACCACAAGGCTGGCCATTCTAATCCACCTAGTCGTGGCACCTCAGAAGAGTGGCCTGGAAATCGCTTTCCAGAAGGGCCCAGCCTTGAAAGTCTACGGCCCAGATCTACGCCCCACACGCCAGGTCCCCTTGAGTGGGAACCAGCTCAATGGCAGCCAACAGCAATGACGTAGCCTTCCAACAGGGCCCCACGTCACACCAAGGTCAAGTGCCCCACATTTCATCTCAAGGTAGATGCTAACTGCGGAGAAGACCAGGCCATGCGCTACTGAAAGCTTACAGCCTGGACACCCTGGGGCAGACGGTGCTGCCCCACAACACAGGGGGAGCGGCCTGCATTCAGAACAGACTCCAAGGTGACCTTTGGCTTTCTCCAAACAGGTCATCGTAGGTACCCGATGGACACAGTCCCTGGAAGACGAGTTTATCTCCCTGACAGCGAAGACGGGCACGTGAAGCCCGGCAGACACCATTCCCGACTGACCTGGGCAATCAGTGTTAGAAATGCTCGGAGGACAGCTTCCAGGGGCAGAGTGGACTGAGGGGAAGCAGGAAGAACCCACTTTCTCCAGAGGAAGCACTGCACACGTGCAAGCAACCGGGGGAAGATCAAGGATTGCAGCCTGCAGGATGATCACAACTCAAGGGAAAAAAGACCCACATCCTCACAGCCGGACCAGTTGGCAGCATCGTGATAACTAGAGAAGTTCTCAAGGATTTTGTCTTGCTTGAATCCACAACCAAAGCCCATGGAAGCATCTGTCGAGAGTGAAAGATTTGTGGCATTGGGTAAATTTACTGCACAAGGTGTCTTTGGAGGATTGAAAAACAAGGGTGTTACTTTGAGGACTAAGGTGTCCCTAATCCAAGACATGGCCTTTTCCATCACCTCCTGTTGCATGTTGTGCATTGAATAGGAAGCGTGAAGAAGAATGGATGCACTTGAACTGTGCTGCTGGCAGAGTCCCGAATGTACTGCAGACTGCTGAAATAAGGCTAACAAAACCATCTTGGAAGAAACGTAGACAGAGAGGTCCTTGGAGGTGATGATGGTGAGACTTTGCTTGCATGCTTTGGGCATGTTGTCAGAAGAGACCAGTTGCTGGAGAAGGACACCATGGTTGCTAAAGTACAGGAGCAGCCAAAAAGAGAAAGGCCCTCAAGGAGATGGATTGACAAGGTGGTTGCAACAATAAGTTTAAGCACAGAAACAATTGTGAGGATAGTACAGGACTGTGGTGCATGGGGTCACTATGGGTCAGAACCAACCAGACGGTACTGAGCAACAGCAATAACAGGAAGGTAGGCTCAGTCTCTTCATCTGTGACAGAGCACTCACTGACCTCCCATCCAGGCTGATTTTAGAAAACGCAGCCAGAGAAGGTTGTCCAGGAGACCTGCAGGTTGAGGTCAGACCCACAGCTAGTTCTGTCTCTGCTCCACAGAAGACTGGCATGTCACAGGTCAGGAAGGAACTGTGGGGCCGTGGCCGGACATGAGTGCGAGACCGTAGCAGGACCTGTGGGGTGGGGCCGTCTGCCCAGAGCCCCCCTTCAGCCAGGGCGAGCAGGCCCAGCACTCTGATCTCCAAGCCAGCTTGTTTGTTCTGCCAGAAGAAGCTTCCCCAACCCCTCAGGAGCCACTTTGATATTTCTTTCGATGTCTTTCTCCACTAAACAATTCTAGGAACAGGAGGAAAAGCATGGCCCCTGAACAAAACCATGTCAGTCAGAAAACCAAGCCTGTGTCCTGTGCAGGCCACCAAGCTTCCAGGGGTTCCTACAGGGGTGAGAGGGCAGGCCTGCAGCCTGTGTATCCTCCTTCACAGCGTTGCAGCTGGGGAGTGAGGGAGTCCCCCCTGCCCTGGAGCCTTGATCCAGAGCAGACCAGCAGAGTTCCTGGGAAACCAAGGTCCTCCCCCGCCCCCCCCGCCCCACAAAGCCTAGACATGATCAGCTCTTCAGCCAAACGCCACCCATAGGGACACTTAGATACAAAGAACCATTTGACTAAAGGAAGCTCAGGAATCATCCAATCCAATCGCCTATTTACAAATGTGGAAACTTGGGCCCAGGGAAGGTCACCTACCAAGTTAGTAGTCATTTTTTCGGATAATAAGTAGCTGATGTGTATTCACGTCTATCACCAATCTTTCACTGTGTCGTTCTCTGGTGGTTTGGGTGAGGGGTGACTGCAGAAACTATGTTGCTAGTGTTTCAATCTCCAGCAGGGGCACCTATGGTAGACGGGTCTTAGCGGAACTTCCAAACTAGACAGATGAGGAAGAGAGTTCTGGTGATCTACTGCTGACGATAAGCTGGTGGCCACCCTGTAGATCCCAGGGCAGCAGCATCCACGACCGTCCTGCAAGATGAGCCCCTCTGCATTGAAAGTCACTCCAAATGCCCAGTGGCCACCAAATAGGGCTTGGACATGCTAACAGTTGGGAAGATGGCACAGAGCTGGGCAATATTGCTCTCTGCCCATGGGGTCACCAGGAGCTGAAACTATTGGTCATGATTATGATGAACATCGGTCATTGACTAGATCTTGATACTAAGTCTTGCACGTCCATCCCTGCCATGGGCTCTCCCAATGAGGTAGTGCCGCGATGATTGCGGTTTCCTAAAGATGAACCCGTGACCTAGAGAGCAGCTAAGTCACTTCCCTAAGGTCACAAAGCTAGAAACACTAGAGCAAGAACTCTAATCCAGACCGTTTCATCTCACTTCCCTGGGCTTATCCACTCCACGGTCTGCCAATGAAGATAGCAACCACACCTGGACCCTCCTCCCCTCAGCCCAATGACCTAGACCTGGTAATTCTGAAAAGAAGGGCTGTGTGTGCACCCTGCAGAGCAGGAGACCTGTCACTGGTGCCCAGTCGCCTTCCCCCAGACTGTGATTCTCTCTACGGGCTCTGCTCCTTCTCCTGGCCCTCCCTCCCCACTGAGCAACTCAGAGAGTGGCTGCCTCCCTCTCCTCCAGCCTCAGCTCCAACACCACCTGTAGGTCAACAAAGCCAGTTGCTGCCCACCCTGCTCACTAACATATAAGGCTGCACGCTTTTTGATTGTTTCCTCATCTGTGTTTCTTCCAGACCCTGAGCAGATGAGTCACTAGTAGTCAGTGAATTCGACGAACAAAGGAACGAATGGTAAAGTGAAAGCGGACCTTAGCTCTCCTTCGCAGGAATGTCTGATAAGCCCTCTCGCATCCCAAGCAGGATTTCAGATCTACATAGTCCAAAGGTTTACCTGGACCCAAGGATTTGGAGTGTTATTTTTCCAGATCTTTTACTAGATCCCTCAGTCCACAGTTCAAACTCCCCCATCCCTTCTCCAGAGAAAAATGAGGCTGATAGCGACCGTAAAGATTTACAGCCTCACAACCCGATATAAACTCTCTGTGAGTGGGAATCGACACGATGGCAATGAGTTTGGTTTGGGGTTTGGGCTACATGGTAGTTAAGAGTCCTGGTGGCAGTTACTAAGTGCTAGGCTGCTTATCCACAGGCCCATCGTTCAAAACCACCAGCTGCTCCACGGGAGAACAACGTGGCAGTCTTTTGTCATAAAGATGTACGGCCTTGGAAGTGCCATGGACCGGTTCTATTCTTCCCAACTGAGTGTCCATGAATGGGAATTTACCTGACAGTCTCTCTGCCATGGAGTCGGAGCCAACTCACCGTGACTCTGTAAGACACGGCGAAACCATGCCCGTGGGCGGAAAGGCTCTTCTTTCTCCCACAGAGTGACTGGCGGCCCTGCACATAACCTATGATGTCACACCGTGACATCAGCAACGTTCCTTGACCTGAGAGCAATGAATCCTTATTGTAATTTTATTTCACTTTGGATGGAGGCTGTCATCATCATTGTTAGGTGCGGCCCCACCAATATTTGACTCATGGCACTTCATGTCGCATAGAACGGCCTCGTGGAGTTTTTAGGCTATAATCCTTACAGGAGTGTCTCAGTCATGTAATTGTTATGGGTGACCTTCTGCTTAGCAGTTTGAAATCGCCAGCCACTCTGAGAGAAAAATGAGACTTTCTACTCCCACGAAGAATTACTATCTCTCAGCCTTCTGTGTTTTGGAACTGCTGACCTTGTGATTAGCAGCATGGCACCTAACCACTATGCTACCAGGCGAGTTACTATCTCAAAAGCCCACAGAGGAGTCCTAACCTGTCCTACTGGGTAGCCAGGAGCCAGCAGCTCTCGGTGGTGATGAGTTTGTGTTGCTGGGTTTTGTTTTGTTTGAATCTTTACAGGAAGAGATCACAATATCTTTCTCCCACAGAGCAGCCAGGTAGACTTGAACTGCCAACCTTTTAATTAACAAACAAATGAATAAATGTTGTGTTTCCAGCCCTCCACTATCGAGCAATATGGCTGTTGTTGTGGCAGTCGTCATTGTGTGCCTGCCATCGAGTTGATTCTGACTCATCGTGACGCATGCTGGCCATAGAGGAATTCCAGATAGCGATTTCTCGGGGCGGGGGGGGGGGGGGGGGGGGGGGGGGGGGGGGGGGGGGGGGGGGGGGGGGGGGGGGGGGGGGGGGGGGGGGGGGGGGGGGGGGGGTGAGAAATTTCCACAGGAAGAGGTTGCTGTGACGTGTCACCTTACCATAAGTTGTCAATGAGCCTCCCTTCAACCTGATGTCCCCTTCTTCCTATAGGCTAGTTTATCAGATGACTTGAGCAGCACACAGAGTAAATAAGCATGGCGAGAGGAAATAGCCCTGACACACCCCTTCCCTGATGTCAGACCATGCAGTGTCCCCTATTCTCTTCTCATGGCTGCCTCTCTGTCCACCTATAGGTTCCAAATGAGCATAAGGAAGTATTCTGAAATTCCCATCCTTTAACAAACCCATAGTTTGTTAAGAGCCACACAATCAAATTCTTTTGCACAGTCAATAAAACACAAGTAAAAATCTTTCTGCTATCTTCTACTTTCAGTCAAAATCCATCTGATGTTAGAAATTTGATCCTTAGTTCTGTGTCCTCTTTGGGATCCAACTTGAAACTCTCCCTGTAGATGTTCTGCATCAACAGTTTGTTTGATTCTCTTCTGCAAAATTTATTTATATGTGCTATTAATTATATTGTTCAAAATTGTCTGCATTCTGTTGGCAAGCGTGTGTGTGTGTGTGTGTGTGTGTGTGTGTGTGTGTGTGTAATGGATGCAAATAAGAATATCTTCCAGTTGGTTGGCCGGCTAACTGTTATCCACATAAACTGGGGAGTACTTACAGTGCTTCATCATTTCACTGAGAGTCCATCAATTGCTAGTCTCTATGACTAGTAACTGGAGCCTTTTCTTTCACTAATGCCTCCAGTACAGCTTGGCCTTCTTCCTTTAATATCAATGATTCTTGATCACTGAAGTGCTTTTCATGAAGTGCTTGGAAGTTGGCCAGTTTCTTTTGGTGAAGTAATTCTGTGTGTTCTTTCCAGCTTATTTTGATGCTCGCTACATTGTTCAATATTTCGCCCACAGAAACCATTCTGGACACGATCTTCATCTTTCTACATCCGGATCTTTGCACATTTATTCATAATCGTGCATGTTGTTCTCTCAAGCTGTGCTCTGAAGTCATCTGTGTGGCTGTCTTACTTCTCTTTGGCTATGTTCTGTTAAAGAGCGAGTCTCAGAGTCTCTTCTGACGTTAATCTTGGTCATCTTGTTCTTCTCTGCCTACCACGGCTGACCCTGATGCTATCTGAAATACCAATGGCACCATTTCCAGCGTTGCAGCATCATGCAAGCCACGTGAGCCAGCACACCGGCAGGTGAGCAGTGGCCGGGCAGACCGCCCCTGCGCAGAGGGTTGATGGGGAAGAGAGACTCAAGGCCGTCCCTCAGAACATCAGGCCACCGGTGGAGCGGGCGGTTAGTTTGCTCCTGTGGAATTCAGTTTGACACTGGAGAAATGAAAACAAAGAGAGCCGAAGTGTTTTGTTTGTCGGCAGTTTCACTTTACTTGGACCCGGCGCCAGCACCCATGCAAGCAGCAATCATCACAGGGTGACTGTCACGGCGCAGGTCTGCTGCTGAAGTCTTCCTTACGATGCCCTTTCAGGACTGCCGCCTGCCTCTTCCAAGCCATGCGCCTCGCTCACCCAGGGCTCACTGCTCTCCTTTGATCGCTTGTAAATAGAAGGCGTGACTCCTACAAAGAGTGACCTGCAGAAGGGTCTGACTTGAGTCAAGACCTCTCTCCTATACATCCCACACTGAGTGCCTCGTTCAAGGACTGAAGGCTTCCGACTCACCCAAATGGAGGATGATTACACCAGGTCACAAAACAAGGAACAACACAAATATGGGAAATCGTGTTTTAGCCAAGTGGACACATGTTTGGGGGGAACGTAATTTAATCTGTGACGCCATGGTATTTCCAGTCAACTCATACGCACAAGAACAAAAACTGGACGATGAATAAGTCAAGTCAGAGAAGAGCTGATGCATCTGAATAGTGGCGCTGGCCAAGACTACGGAGCATACCATGGATCGAAAAGAAGAATGACCAGATGCAGCTTGGGAAAGGGGCTCCAGATTCCCTTTAGAAGCAAAGATGGTGAAATTTTGTCTCATGTACTTTGGACATGTTATCCAAAGAGACCGGCTATCAGAAGATGCTCAGAAAAAAGACATCATACTTGGTAAAATAGAGGGACAGTAAAAAGAAAAAAAAAAGGTCCTCACCTGGATAAATTGACATAAAATATAGATGTATGGTCTCAGACACAGCAAGGATTATAAAGATGGTGCAGCTTGGGCATCTGTTGTTACAGATGGGGTAAATGAAACAATGGTTCTTAACAATAACAGGAAATACACGCATACATACACACACATGCAAGTCAAAACGTATTGCAACAAGGACTGAGCCCCGGGGGCGTAGTGGTTGTGCGTGGGACTGCGGCCCACTGGGATGGAGGTTTCATTCCAGCTCCACGGAGCAAAGGCTGGACCTCCTACTCCCACCACCTGAGGGCAGTGGTGCCCCCCCCAAAAAAAAGTATTACAACAAAATAATAAAAATATTTATTAATCAAAAAAGGAAGGAGAAGGAAACAGAACAAAATAAAGACAATAAACTCAGATAGTGAAGAAAAAATAAAAAGGTAGAAATAACAGCAACAACAAAATGAGTGAATCCAGAGACCTCAGTCCAGGAGGAAAGCAGGAACTTGACAGTAATAAAACAAAACTTCAAAATAAACACATAAATTAGCATTTTGTGCGTCCTGGAAGAGCACTGTGTTCCTTTTAAGTGTTCTTTGAGCTTGAGGAACAGAAATCAGTCTGAAGGGGAAAGACCAGGGACTCAGGGTGGATGGGATTTGATGTCCTAACACAATTCCCCCGCAACAGCCCATGTCACCCCAGAGAATAAACTGGTGTGTTGTCGTGACAGAAAAAGGTGGTCCCTTTGGAATCCAAAAATACAGTAGCCACAACCTGCAAAGTTAACCTCTTTGACTTGAATTCAACTGGCCCAGAAAATCCCCTTTGGAGACACTGTTTGGATTGGACCTTTTGTTTTGGGATTCCTGGTGGTGCTTTCTGTTAAGCATTGGACCACTAAGCCTATTGCTGTGACCTTGTGTCAGTCCATCTCATTAAGGATCTTCTCCTTTTTTGATGACTCTACCCACTAGTGAATTCAAACCACAGGGAAACAGCCTCAGAAACCCTAATGTGCTAATCCGGGTAGACTAGAGAAACAAATCAATACACACTCATATGTGTACAAGAAAGATGTTTATATACAAGAGCAATTAAACATTGAGAAAACGTATCAGTCCAGTTCAAGGTTTGTTGTTATTGTTCCTTTGTGTGTGGCATCGTTGCCCAGGTGGGAGTAGGAAGCCCAGCCTTGCTCCTGGAGTGCTGCTTCTGGATTTGAACCATCAACCCTGTGGGCTGCTGTCCTGCACACAACCAGCTCAGCCCCAGTTCAAGGTTATAAGTCTGATATCAGCCCACATATCCGATATCAATCTATAAGTCCTCTTCAGATTCACAAAGCATATGCAATGACACCAGGACAATCACAGGCCTTTAGGTGCAGAGTCTTGTGTATCCAGTGGCGGTAGAAGCATCTCAGCATGGGCAGGGGTCTCCCAAGGGCTCCTCCATTTTCCAGGGCTCAGGGTCTATTAACATGCTGCCATGTGTCTTATCAGCTACAATGTCTTCCAGGGAGTGAGCCTAGAGAGTGTGTCTCCAACCTCCAAGAAGAAATTGCCACATTTCCCAGAATTCTCAGGAGAAGGCTATGCCCACACAGAGGTTTCATTGGCTATCTCCAGATTGACAGACTAGATTCCACCCGTACATTCTTAATCCTCAAATTGACACCAGATTAGGTGACTGCCACACCTACGCAGGGTCACTATGAATTGAAATCAATTCAATGGCCTTGGGTTGAGTAATGAGACTAAGACCCGTGTACTGCTGAGAGAATTTGTCGGCCACCATCCACTGATTGCTTAAACACAGTTTATCTGCCATGAGCCATGTATGTACAAACCAGAATTCTTGTAGCCATACTTTTGAACTTATCCTCGTGTGTGTGTGTGTGTGTGTGTGTGTACCTTGAAGACTTTGTGGGAAAACTCCATTATCTTCAGTCCTATTTTTTCTACAAACTTTTTGAGGAGTTCCCAAGTAGGTACAAATAGTTTGTGCTTCAAATCCACAAGAGGCTCTCAGAAGAAAGAAGTGACAATTTGCTTGTGAAAGGTGGTACACACACACCCAGGTTTGAAAACCTTCCCTTTGCCCACATGGGATTGCCATGAGTTGGAATTGAATCAGCAAGCCCTGAGTTTTATACTCTTCCAAAGAGATTCACGTGGTCTTATTTCAGCAATGTTCTTTTTGTCTGTGACCACACAGCATGAAATTCCTCCTCAACCTACCACAGATCTGTGTCACGTTAGCAACTATACATAATGTTTCAAAAATAAATATGAGTACTTATCTTGACATGATATTCACATGGTATGGGAATGACAAGTATTAGACCCCAACTACTGCTCTCATCCATCTCCCACCTTAAGGGCTGCCAGAATTTTTGTGTTTCCAGATGAAGATAAGTGAGAGGCTATTCATAAGTGAACAGGAACGGGACGGGCCTGGGACTGACAGGAGGGGTAGGCGGATGTGATGGAGGGAAGGAGAGCGGACTTGGGTCAGAATCAGAGAGAGGAAACTGGGAAGAACAGTGGGGGGCGTAGGGCTGAGCGAGGCAGTGAGATCAGTGATGAGGGGATGAAGAGCACTGGGGAAGGCGGGAGAGGGAGCTGTGGGTGGAGCAGAGAAGCGCAGTGCGGGTGGCCCCGCAGCAAGCTGTGAGGGTGAGGGGATGGTCTTCGTGCAGCCGTCCCACTAAGCTCCCTCGGCAGAGGTGAGGAGACCGCCTCTCAATGCTCTTGCCACATGGTTGTCCAAACCTCGGGAGCATGTGCCTGTTTGCAGCAGGACTTGTTTATCTCCACCCTGAACTCTGAACGTTCAAAACCACTTTCTAAACAAAAGGGTGCAGTGCCCCATAGTTCTCAGTGCCCTTCTCGCCCAAGGACCGAGACAGGATTCCGTGCCTCTGATGCCTTTCTCAGCTGATCACTCAGAAAAGCCTTCCCCCAACTTCCCCGTCTTTCCAGGCTGCGACAACGGAGGTGGGCATCCTCTAGGGCATAGCATGTTGGCTTCTTTTAACCCCTCTCTTCCCATCCTTTAGACCACGCAGGGAAATCGAGCTTGTGTCTCCAGCAGAAGTTATCTGAGATCGTCCCAAGGTCCCGTGAAGTCATCAACATCCAGCAGGACCTATTAAAAACAACCCGAGACAAGAAAAACGAGTCATTTAAGCTCCCTGTCGGCAGCAGCAGCCAACAACAACAACAACTGTTGGAAAATTACGAGGCACAATCTCTGGTCACCGCTCCGAGGAAAATCCCCACAGGTCCACAGAAGTAGAAAATGACAAGCTTGTCACGGAGGGCGGGTATCAATGAGGGGTGCCAGGCATAATTAGGGGACATCAAGCCTTCATCAGCCCTGCATTTACATGAGGTACTTTAATAGACACAGCAATCCATGAGGAAGGCACTGTCATTAGAACCATTTCAGAGATGAGGAATTTGAGATTTGGAGTGGAGGACTCTGCCCCTGGTCGTGGGGCTGGTAGGGACTGGAGTGGAAAACAACATGGCGCTAATTCGAGCAGCTGGAACAGGAATTCCATATGACCCCGCAATCCCGCTGCTGGATAGAGACCCTAAGTATGTCAGAGTCAGGGTGGAACAGACATAATAAGCACACCAGGGTTCATTACAGCACCGTTCCCAATGGCAAGCAGATGGACCCACCCAAAGAAGAGTGGAGAGCAAAACTCTGATGAAGACCCACCATGGAATACGACGGCTGCATGGCTAAAGCACATCAATGAAACCATGGAACACTTGGGGCCAGCATAGACTTGGAGGACATGATATGGAGGGAAATCAGCCAACCAGCAAAAGGACATATATTGTATGAGACCACTGCTATATATATATATATATGTTTTAAAACAAAGACTTGCATGTCAAAGAGAACAGACTCTGGAGGACATCAAGAGAAGGAAGATGGGTCTGCAGGCTGCGGCAAGGGTCTGCAAACTCTGGAGATGGAAGAGCCAAGCCTGTCCCTCCCAACAATGTAAAAATTATTCGAGAGCCACAGATGTATTTTTTACAAACAGATGAAACCATCATTGTTTGAATAATATCTTTTGCTTCCCCCCACCCCCGCCAGATTTTGTTTCAGAGGCTCACCTATGTCCTGAAAGAGCCTCCTTGTGGCTGGAAAACACAGTTTGCTAGGTTAGAGGGTCTGAGAGAAGGGGGGGACTCATAACCTACAAGGGGGAGGAGAGACAGCCAGGAAGGAGCCGGGCACACTATTGAGGCTGTGGGTTCATTTAAACCGTGGAACACAAAATCGACAGTGTGAAGTGTCAAGTCCTCATCTCGTTCACAACCGTCAAACTGTTCAACAAGGGAAAAGGCATGGAGCCGGGCTGGGAAGGCTGGACCTTTCGTCAGGACACCGCTGGGTCTACCTCCTCCATGTTTTGCTTGCTAATGTTATCTGAAATCTCTCCCTCAAAGCATTTATGCCCCATGAGGGGAGGATCCGTGTTTGTCATGCTCACCTCTGTGTGCCCGGAGCCAGCACAGGGTCCTGCATCAGCGAATGAATGTCGTGCTTTTCTTTAACCCTGTCCTATCCTGTGGCATTGCTGGAGCACTGAGAGCAAAAATGAGACACGCTCACTGTACGTTTCTGTTGTCACTCTTTAAATTTACCTAAACTTTCTCCCAGGGGGCCAAAAGGTCTTACCCCAAGCACGCGAACCCAGCACGTCACCCACACTTTGAAGATGGATGAAGGAATCTCAATCTGAACAAGTTTCCAAAGTGACCACTGCCTTTTTCAGGAGCCAAGCGTGGTCTGCGAATCATGCGGGATTCTGGTTAGACATGCAGAGCAAGGAAGTCGGCAGCCTAGGAGCTGCATGTTTGCAGCTATCTCAGGCGGCAGTTACTATAACCAACAAGACGTTGAGAACCACGGTGGAGAGCTTAAGGTTATTTTTATACCCTTTAGAACAGACTTAAATAAGCTATCAAAATCGGTTTCAAATTCATTGAGCTTTCGACTTGTCTAAAGACTGCTACTTCTAATGGCTGTCACACCTTGGTATCACGAAGCATATGATTACGTTCCCCTTGTATATGCTAGAGGTGTTGTATTTATCTCAAAAGGTGTGCTTTACCTACTTTTAAGAGGGTGGCTACCCTAGCCTTAGCCTGATATCCCAGAATTCAGTTCACTGGTTCTGCACAGGGGTCCCAAGCTAGGAATGAGATGTGCTCTCATTTTGCCTCAAGTAGGTGTGTCCAAAGCAGCTCAGCCGAGCTGGTGCCCTGTCTGCTTCTCTACAAATTGAGGAAGTGCTCACAGCTTTTTCATCCTACACGTAGCTTACCCAGAGACATTCCATGGTCCAAAGTCGTGCTTCTGCACGCATGAATTAGGTTCAGAAGGTGACAGGCGAAGCAGTCGGAGATTTGTAGAAACCCCACCCAGTGGGATCAATCACGACTAAAAATAACCAGGATAGGGATTCCATAACACACCTATCTACAAACACTAATTACAAAGACAAGCACTTGGGGACAAGAGGGAGTGAGTTGACCACACAGAAACGGGTGGATCTGGCTGAGTCACAAAGCCACGGGCAGACCTGCTGTTTTCCTCAGTCAGGGAGGTGTTTCAGGGTGGGGGTGACCAGACTTTTCACTCTGAGCCCTCTGCATCATTCCAATCAGGAAGGACCTGGGTCATACGGTCAACAAGTCTTTACTCAACGCCTAGTGCGTGCCAGGCATTTGGGCTCTTGAACCAACCTGAGTGACAAGACTTTTCAGGAAGTTAAGAGTAGAGGAATATTAAACGCCTGGCAAGGATGAGTTCGTGACCGAAGGGCACGTGGAAGGCTGGCAGGGGACTTAGGCTACAGCAAGGGTTAGCCATGTCGATAATGCAGGAGAGGCGGGGTCTGCGGCTCGAGGACCCTCTGCCACTTGGTCTCACTGGCAGTGCTTACATTCTTCAAGGCAGAGACCCCATGAACCGCTCAAGTTGAGACCACAAACTTGTTAGCCCAGCTGCAAAGGGAACTGTCTTCCCACAAAGCCAGCCCTCTCTTCACAGCCCCCTCAATATTACTTTGTCACTCTGACCCCAGTCACCAGGGTAGGGGAGACATACTCTCTAGCCCTTCCTGCAGGGCCCCAGGACCCCCTGTACCCCAATCTCCCTCCAGGACCCAGGGGACAGCCCAGGGGGCGGGGCGGGGCCTCGCAGACGCGCGGGCGACCAGCAGGCGGCAGCAGCGAGCGGCCGCGCCCCCACCCCACCCCCCGCACCGCCCCCCGCGAGCCCGCATCATGGATGGTGGCGAGCTCTCCGATTGCGCTCGTCTCGCCGGGCCCCCGGAGACCCCCGGCGACCACCGGGATCCATGAGCCCGCCGCGGAGGCCCGGCCAGGGGCCTCCGGTGCCGCCGCCCGCCCAGAGGTGAGTCCGGGCGGCTCGCCGCTGCGGAGCCCGAGCCGAGCCGAGGCGAGCCGAGCCGGGCGGGGACGCCTGGAGCAGAGCCGGCGCCCGCGCTGCCCCCGCCCCGCGCCCTGCGGTCCACACCCCCCTCGGCTCCGCTCCGAGCCCGCGCGCGCCCCGCCAGCCGCCTGGGCCCGCCCCGGTCCGAGGCGCGGGGGGACGGGGCGCCCGGCCCTCCCTCCGCCCCCCGCTCCTCCTCCCGCGCCCGGCTCTCACCTGCGCCCTCCCAGCGCGCGCGCCTCCCCGGCCAGTGGCCACAGCCCGGCCGGCGAGAGGACGCGGAGGGCGGCCGGGCGCGCAGGGCCGGGCGCGCACCTGAGGATCCGCCGCGGGCACCCACCGCCCTCTCGCCCCCAGGTGATGTGCCAGGTCCGAGGAACAGAAGATTGAAAAGCCAGCCGGGGCCTGCACGTTGAACGAGAGACCCAGGGAAGGCATCACCATGAACACGAGCAGTAAGTGGATCCCTCTTTGGCTTTGCCATGGGAACAAGGGTGGGGGTGGAGGTGCACGAGCCTGTGCCCGCGCTGCCCGGCACGCTGGAAGGAAGCCTGGCATCTATGGGGACACATGGCACCCAGATCTCTTCCTAGTGCTTTTTGTGCTGGTGGGTAGCAGGGCAGCAGGCTAGCTTCCCAGGATACTGGCAGTGCCCGTCGCCCCTGCCTGGGAAGCTGCTTCTCCCCTTCCAGTAATGCCTGCGGAGGCCTAGGAAGCAGGAGTGCTGGCCATTGTCTGGCTGTGGGGGGCCCCCACGGAGACCTCCCTGCACACGTCTGGAAAAACACATCTGGAGGGCCCTGCGTGTCCCTGAGCTGCAAGGCCGGGCAGGGAAGCCAGCTGTACGTGAGTGGGTGTGGGCAGGCTGTGTGGACGATGGGAAAGGGCAGTTTGATCACCAGCTCATTCCTGGAGCTTACCTTCGAATCTAGAGATGGTGAAATGCCCAGCTCTGTGCAACTCCTGCCGTGTGTGTGTGTGTGTGTGTGTGTGTGTGTGTAAGGGGGGGTGGTGGCGTTCTGCACACACCCACAGGCTGTTTAGTCATTCCTGGAGATGAGGAAAAGGGGGTAAACCCTTTTGGGGAAGGGGACTGCACAGGTTCTATCCTGCCAGAGGCAGCAAGTGCCTTTTGCAGATCCCAGATCAGACATCTTGCTGCCGGTTGGGCCTCGGTGGCTGAGAAACAGCAGTCAGAACTACAAGAGAGGCACTGTGTGTTCTCCCCAGCATGCTCCGTGTGAGCACGGGCACCAGCTGGAGCGGGGTGCCCTGTGAAGAGAGAGCTGAGGTCAAGCTTGTCATTCCAGCCTGGGTGGGGCTCTGGAACCAGAGGACAGACCCTAAAGGTTGTCACTTGGCCCCAAGTCTGTGATCTGTGCTGTCTCTGGATCTCAGACTGTTCATCTGTCAAATGAGAGAGACAATCCGGGGCTCTCCTCATCCAGAACCTCCTTTGGGAGAAAGAAACCAACCAACCAACCAACCCAGGGCTGAGCAGCAAGTTCCGAGCCCTGGTACTTTCTGAGGCTGCTTCCAGACAGCCCTCCCTACTCTCCCACCCTCCCACCATCTCGAGGCTGTTGGCATGGAGAAGAGGGAGACAAAGCAGCAGCCAGTGTGATGGAAATGAAATATATTTATTTACTATGGATTTGTATGACTCATTTCTGGGCTGTCTTCCTTTGTGTATTACATATCAGTGCTAAGCAAGCCAGTGGGGCTGGACTCTGCCTCTTACAGCCAAAGAACTCTGCCTCCGGAGTTTGATGGTGGGGGACGGTTGGGGGCTTCATTCCAGGCCTGGGAAAGAGCAAAATCCTATCCACCCTGGGGGCCATGTTGCTTCTGTGTGCTGCTGGAGAAATAAAGATGTATACTGCCTGTCACTTCTCAGTCTCTATAGAGGCAGGGATGGATTTATGGACGTCCCTTCGCCAAATAACAGAAAGATGGCTCATCTATTTTTCAAGGTCCTAAGAAATGAGGTAGCTGCCCCCTTCCTCCTTCCAGAATCCTGAGGCACTCTGGTCCTAGCTGAGTATTTCTGAAGGAAGGAAAACAGTTCCTGATGGTTCTTATTCCTTCTTGAAGATACAATGTCCAATAGAGTTGAATACAGCCAAAGATGAGCGCTAAGAAAAATGCCCTTCCAGCCTCAGGGCCTTTGACTGACTGCGTAAGCGGAGGTCTGTTTCCCAGGAGCGGTGGGCAGTCGAGAGTGCAGAAGGAGATACAGGGTTCTATGCCCAGGAAGGGCTTCCCTGCAGGGCTGCCCAGGGGCCACTCTAGATGTGCTGTACACTCAGGGTTCCTGGCTGGGCTCCATCATCATCCAAGGTGCTCCTGGCCTACGGGGAGAAGAAAAGTCAGACTTCACACACACACACACACACACACACACACGCACGCACGCACGCGCACAGGAGTGACACCATCAGAAGATGGCAAGGACAGGCCAGGACCCTTAGGAGTAGCCTGACTTAAGCAAAGACGCTCATCCCTTTGAGATGTGCAATTCTTGGCTTGACTCGCCTGCCTGAAAGCATAGCTAACTCTGACGGGTTTTTTCTTTAACTTCCATATGTTGACTGGGTCCTCACTCACCGCCAGACCCTGTGCTCATCAGCGCATCACCAGCCCGTTCTCCCTGGAGGCTCACATCTAACCTGGGCCCTGGGCCCTGGGCCTCGGGTTTTGTAGGGGGCACGTGTACCTAGTGCTCAGTCACTTGCCCACGGCCCTGCAGCTAATTACTGGCTCATAAAAGGCACTTAAGCTTGCAGCATATTTGGCAGTGTATGTGTATATGTATGCACAGTGGCTTAATTGCTTCATCTGGAGAAGAGATGAGACGCGCAAGAGCGCTGGTCTTCCTCAGGCGACAGAGTGCTGGCTGTCGAACCCGTGGACCCTGGAGGCCGGTCTTCTTTCTCCCACTTGTTGGTGGTGCGGTCTTCAGCCTGGCGGCCTCATCCGTCAAACATGACAACTTCCCCTTGGGGTGGAGACCACCTGTGAGGCCCCACACTAATGCAGAGGGTGGCATCTTGAGCAGAGCAGGCATGACGGTCATGACCGAGGCCATCATGGTTGATGTGTGGCCTTTGCTGTGGTGATCGTCCTGCTGACCTATCGTCCTCAGGCAGGTTGAAAGGTACCCTCTTGGCAATCTTGCCTTGGTCATAAACTGGAAAAAGCACGTCGAGAGGGTCCATAGAAAACCTCCAGAATAACTGAGGTCACGCAGGAGAAAATGCGGCGTACGCACCTGCCCGTCGTTGTTGTTTGTGAGAAACGTCTCTTAGAGGACAATAGCTGGACCGTTGGGTCATTCGGTGTGCCGTCAGTGCGCAGTCTCCTTGCAGCGGAAACCTCATTTCTGACTGACATCTGAGGGAGAAGAGGCAAGCTTGAGAGAACTTGAGAGAAAGGCGCAGTTTGGTAGAGATTGGTGTCATGGAAGTGCTGCAGACCTGAGCCACACATGACGCTTGGAGTCACCCAGGGCGAGGTCAGAGAGCTCCTGGAGGCAAGACATAACACCAAAGGCCTGAGCAGGAGGCCCAAGGCTGGCTTGCGCCTTAATTTAAATGTTTCATCAGGAAAAAAAAGAGAGAAACTGCCATCGAGTCAACGCTGACTCCCAGTGACCTCATAAGACAGAGTAGAACTGCTGCTGCCTTGCGTTTCCAAGGCTGGACACCTTGACCGAACAGGGGCTGATGGAGTCAAACTGCTGACCTTGCAGTTACTGGCCCAACAAAGAAGCCATGACACCACCAGGACCCTGTTGTGTGGTCCATGCAAACCTCCATGCCCCGTGTCCTGCTGAAAAACCAGAGCTTCCCGGGAAAGTCGGGCTTCAGACTGAGACAGCCCACTTCCTTGCAGTGAAGGATTTCAGAGGAGAGGCGGGGAAAACAGGGAAACCCTGGGTCTTCAGGGGAGCTGCAGGTGCTGCGCCTCATTCTCAGCACCGGTCCTGCATCTCCCGACTCACTGAGGTAGCTCTTCCGGTCATTCCCTCCCCACCAAGCCCTTGGATCACACACTGCTGAAACATTCCCATCATTCTTAGAACGAGAGAGCAGACTCTCCAGCACTCTGCCAGGTCTCTGGTGACTAGTCCCAGCCTGTCCACACCTGGTCACCTCCTTCCATTCCCTCAAAGGACCTTGCTTCTTTTCTGCCACCTCCTTGATGTCAGTCCCTTTCTAGCCCACATATCACTTGAGCTGGCCACCATACCCTTAAGAGCTGCAAAAAGCCTCCCCCCACCATCCTCAGCCTGTCTAATATCCCCTGCTTTTATATATATGTATATATATATATATAACATTCTATATATATACTCTTATCCCTGTTTCTCTAGAGTCTTTTCTCTACTATCACACACCTGTCCTGTGATCATTCGTTAAAGCCCCCATGCTACTTGTCAGCAGATATTCTGAGAACTGCAGTGTGTAACCCCCAGTGAGAACACGTTCAAGGGAATCTCTTGATGATGGTTGACACAGGAGCTGTTTCCTTGAACACAGGCAGCAAGGAACAGCCAGATGCAGACCCCTTGTTCATGCACAATCATCAGAGCCGTGGTGGCACCATGGACCTACTGTGAACATGGTGAGACAAAAATCCATCTGTGGTGATTCCCTGTCCATGTCTCCAGCTTCCCTGTTGGTCCCAGGAGTTCTCAAGGCCCTGACTCCAAAGCAAGAGGATGCTGAATCAGTCTCCTTGTGCCAGAGCACCTGGGAGCCAGAGTCACATCTGGTCCCATGAAGAGACACCTTCCCTGCATAAGCTAAGGCCTCAAGACCTCTCAACACCCCTGAGGTTAAACTGGCATCATGTGTAATGTGTCATCCTCCCTTGGTTGGCAGGCTTCCCCCAGCCCCATGGATTGATGGGATAAAAAATTACTTGTTTGAACTTGTTGATTTTTGGAAGAGAGTATTGAGGGGCCATATAATCCCTTCAAAAGTGTCATCAATCTGGGGTATGGGTTCAAATCATCCCCTCTCATGGACTCTCTGTGACCTTGGACATGACAGAGAACCACTGTAAATTTCATCATATATGACATGGGAGGAGCAAGGCCAACTCTCACACCATCAAAAGTTCTCAGTGCTGGCATGGAATCTGACCTGGCCATTGTGGAGAGTGAAGTTCTGGTGGACTCAACGCTCTGATTGAAACCGAGCCTGCTCTGCTGGTATTGCAGCCTGTCCTGGGCTTTGCACACAGGAAGTTCTGCACTTTCAGGAAGTCTTTAGGAAGATTACTAAGCTGTCATTCTATGAAATAATGTGGGTTGGAAAGGGCAAGACAGAAACGTAAACTCCCAGATGAGAGGTGATTCAGAGTTTCAGAAAGACATCGGGACTAGGATTTGCGTGGCTGTAAAGATAGAAATAGGGGGAGGTATGCAAGACCTTTTAGGAAATAAAATATTGCTTGACCTAGCACCTGAATAGATATAGTGGGAAGTAAAGGATTCTAGCAGCTAGAGTCTTTGTGGGGAGTGGGGGGGGGGGGGGGGGG
>PVJH01019996.1:0-41567 GCA_004026705.1 Nesogale talazaci | reverse complement strand
GGCTGGAGCTCAACACATTCCTAACCCTGGAGCTGGAGGCTAATTGCAAGCAGACTTGGGGAACTGGGGGTGGAGAAGGCCCTCCAAGCAGATTAAGCTCCCACACCAGGCTGATAAGCATGCCCCTTGCTGCAGCACTTGCTAAACATTTTTGGAAGCTGACAGGTTTGAGCGATGGCGTGTGGGAGGAAGACAAGCTTCCCTCCAGTGCTCCCGGGGCCTGTGTCAGGAGGATCCGGGCTCGATTCGCTGCTGGCCGCACAGGACTTGTCCAGTGGGTTCTGAGACAGGCATGGGCGCCTGGGTCCAGTGCTGCAGGGGCTTGCCCCTTCATCCTTGGAGGCGGGGCATCTGCACTGTGGTGGGTGGTGCAGGGGAGGCCCAGATGGTGACTCAGGACATGACACACACCCTTGAGGTGATGAGGAACATCCCAGGAATGAGAGGGAAAGTAGAGACCGGGATTGTTCACATCCCGACAGCTGTGCTACCCTTTGCCCATCTGCCCTTTGTTGGACAGGCATTCCCAGAGGAGAAACAGAGGGCAGAGAGGCAGAACTATGATTCTCACTGTCATCCCCCGCCCACCCAGGGGCTGCCACGTGCCTGTTCCCTCCTTGACCTTTGGCCCAGAATTCCCCTGGATCTCTGTCTTTTGCCATTAGTGGGTCTGAGTGTACTGATGAGAGGGAGGGTCTAGAATGGGCTATTGAGCGAGTTGGCCACTTCTCTGAGACCTGGTGTGTCTTCTCCTCACCAGCCTCTTCCCGGTGAGAAGGGAAAGGGCTGACCTTCACCCTCGCTTTCCCATCCTGGTAGCACACGGACTCTGACAAAAAACGTCTTGCCTTCTTTGGCAGAGTCGCCGCTGACTTACATGGTGGCCACCCAGTCTTCTGGAAAGCCTCCTGTTACTGACTGAGGGCAGGTGTCTGACTTGGAACCTCCGCAGTCCCTGGGCCCCCAAGCTGGTATATGCCGATGGAGGATGTTCGAGAAATGAGGCGTTAACTGTCAGATGGGCCTCCCTCTTTGGCTTTATGTGGTGGACTTTGGATGGGGGGTTGGTTGTCCAGTGACTGATAGCACTGTAAAGCCAGGCTCTCTCTGTAGGAGCTCATCTCATCTTCAACAGCCCTGTAGAGAAGGCCAACCACATTCATCTCCGATGACTATCAACCCAGAAAACCAAACTCACTGCCCTCCAGTCAAGGCTGGCTCATTGTGACCCTGAAGGGGACAGAGCAGAACTGTCTCTGTGAATTTCCCAGAGTGTCACTCTTTATGGGAGTCGAAAGCCCCGTCTTTCTCCCTCAGAGCAGATGTGGTTTCAAACTGCTGACCTTGCAGTCAGCAGCCCAACACTTAACCACTATGCCACCACCACCAATAATAATACAGGCATTAATGACCGCACTTCTCAGGGTCTGTGATTGCACCAAGGATTTTGATGAAATGGTTCATGGAATGAATGAGGTAAGTGCTAGCCCTATTTGACACATAAGGACATGGAGGCAAAGAGGGGCTCAGGAACTCTATTATACAGCTGCCATCACCAACTACCACACATGGGGCGGCTGGGGGAGAGCTGGTATCTTCTGCTGGGATGGGCGGGGAGAGGAAAGAACAAAGGCTTTGCATGCTGGCTTCCTGGTGGGGATGAATTACTAAGAAGCAGGTGGTGGTGAGGCGCTGGGGAGATGGTATCCATCACGGACCTGATTCACAACCGGACCTTGGGAAACCACTGTGATTATTATTATTAGTAGCTTAGGTTGGACATACTCAACATGGTAGTTACAGGACAAAGCAAGTGGTTCTCACACCTGGTATAGTGCTAGGTCTTGCTCTCTACCTAGTGGCAGCCCCTTCAGCTTAGATCTGTTGCCCAGCTCCATAAGGTGTAAAATGACCTAACTCATCAAAGGGTAGCTGTTAGATTCAGCCCTCCTTTTGACACACGCACACACCCTTGCGCCCCCTGAGAACCTTATCCTGCATCTTTCCACAGGCCCACAGCTGAGTCTCGCCCCCCAGTGGGGAAAACTGTGCTCTGCAGCAGTGCCTACCCCAAATCCAAACCCACTGCTGAGTTGGTTTTGACTCACAGTGCCGCCCTAGGATGTTTCTGAGATGGTACATTTCTGTGAGAGCAGAGAGCTCTCGTGTTTCTCCTGAGTAGCAGCTGCAGGGTTCGAACCTCCCACCTAGGGTTAGCAGTCCAACGCTTATCCCTCGGCACCATCGGGACACCTTGCTCCTGGATCCCCTCCCTGGACCTGGGAGTACTGGAGCCTTCCTCCACAAAGTGAACGTTTATAGAGTCGGCTCTGTTAGTTTGTCGTATAAATTATGACCATGTGCGAGGATTTGTTTAATAGACAGGCTCTGCTTTAGCTCAGAAATCCTGTCCAGCTGACCTGAAGATAAGGAATGACTGTGAGCTATTTGAGGGGAAGCTATAGCCTATTTTAAAGAAACAGTTCCCGGATGGGGGGGAAATATAATACTCCGTTTCCTGCTTTCAAGGACTGGTGCTCAATTTGCAACTCAAAAAAGTAATTAGAAGTGATTGAAATCCTCTGTGGGCCGGTGAGATGTCTAAAAGGAAGCAAGAACAACCCCTCCTCCCCCCACACGGACAGCCTGTTGCGCGTCTCCCCACTGTCTTTTGATGAGAACCCTTGCTCCATCATCAAAGTCGATTATGGGTTTGATTAGTGTGGTTTTTCTGCCGTTGTGTTATCTTTCCCTTTCTTCTCACTCTCCATTTGTGGAAGGAGGAGGTGCAGCGTGCTCATCTGCCAGCTTGAAAGAGTGTTTGCAGTTCACGTCTTATTGGTTATGCCCTGGGTCAAATCCTGAGACCCCTTAAAGGGGGTACTGGTGGCTCGTTCGGGGTAGCACTGCATGTGCCTGTGTTGAAGTACACCCATCAGAGACAAGGCTGGGGCTGCTTACGGCCCAGTTTCTAGCTTTCTGAATGGCTGAGCCTGCTGCCCAGTTCTTGCACCCTTCCTCCTCGGCGGCCAAGACTGAGCACCAGATCACCTTGTGGTGTTTTCTGCCCCTAGATGACACAAAGGATGGGCCCTTGAGCGAGATGTCTTTTAATCTGGTGTTGGTGACATGTCTGAAAAGGCCGAGCCATTCGGATCAGAAAAACCTCACAAGGTCGGCTCAGCCTCGGCAGCAGGGAGGGGCATGTGTCTAGAGCCAGCTCTGTGGAGGGGTTTGAGTGGAGCTGGCTGGTCTGATGATGCCAGCCAGGACAGGACTGAGAATGGACTCGTTGCCATCGGCTGGGCCCTTGGCGGAACAAGGATTACAAGGTTGGCCGATGGCTGACTGAAAGGTGGGCAGTTGGAGCCCACCTTTGTGAAGGGCTTTGTGAAGAAAGACTGGATGCAGTGCTTCTGTCAAGATTGCAGCTCTCTTCCATCCCAGGTGATCTGGAGGAGCAGGAATCCCTTTGATGGCGCCCAACATGATCCACAACAGATCCAATGGTCCTGAAGGCTGGGGAAAGTCCCCCTCCCTATGGCCTGGCAGGGTGGTGCTGGGAGATGGATGTTAAGCCTTGTGATCAGTTTGGCCAAAGGTGCCCCAAGGCATGGCCAGCTGCCCGGTGGTGTTTCTGAACCACAGGACCTACGTCAATGGTGACTTTGTCTCTGAGTCACAGTGTTCAAGGGATGGACTGTGTGTTCCTAGAATGTCTTGGGCCGAAAGGGAACAAAACTCGGGCAGCCTTTTGTGTTTTGGTTCCCACCAGACAATACTGGGGGACCCAGAGCTTTTTGTAGGAATCCCAAGTCGCCCACACAGAACCGAAGAATGACTCACGACTTGGTGCCCCCTTTCCCAAGGAAGACAGTCCCTCTCTTGTATTGTGCAGACAATACAATGATCCTGCAGCCCTGGGATACTATCCTGGGAAGTAGAAACCAAAGACCTTCAGTAACTTTGGGCTTCCTCTGGTTCCCCATCTAAGTAGGAAGGGAGACAATAGAGTAGAGATAGGATTAAATCGAGACAATGATGAAACCTTCTCCCAGGGTTTGTGGCCTTGGAACAAAATTAGTTACACATGGCAGCAAGGTGCGATAAAACTAATTACAGGAATGTAACCAACACTGATGGAGGGCAGGTCTGCACTGGCCTGACCCTTCCTGTCTCATTCTATTTAATCCTCACTCCATTCCTATGAAGTAGATGGCACTTCCTGAAGGGAGTTAGAGATGACAGCCCTCAGAGTCAGTCACTGCATTTGACACTTGGCCGCGTGTTTCTCTGTCTGAGCTTCGTTTGCCTCCTCTGTCACATGATGGGAGAATGCCTGCCTTCTCCTCTGGGAGGAGTGGTGGGGAAGTTGGGTAGACGCAGTGATCAGATCAAGACCCAAGTCAATGTGCTCTCTGAGGAAACCAAGGTGAGAGAGTTAAAGTCACTTTCCCAAGTAGCAAAGGTGGTAAGTGGTGGGCCTGGAACTAGAACCCATATCCTCCAAGATTCCTAAATAGCAAGTGTACAAGCCTTTAAAAAAAGAAAAGAAAGAAAATCAGAAAAGGCATTGTTAATGCCTTTGAATTGGTATTTGTGCCACTTTGACCTCCTCTCTGGTTTGGAAACATGTTTTAGTATTAAACACATATTACTTGCTTCATAATAACCATTAAGCCTCTCAGGGATGGATAACAGTGCAAGCCCTCAAAGGCCACAGAGCAATAGCTACTGTTGCCCACAAAGTGTTGTCACTCATCATAGCTGACAGTGCTGGCTCAGAACAGATTGGGGGCTGGGGAGGAGACGCGGGTTCATCACTGTCTATTGGCATGGGGAAACAGGTCATTTTAGGTTATGGATCATTTTTTAAAGACAAGAGACTTGAGATCTTCTAAATTTGTCCACATAATGAAAGAAAAGCAAAAACCTAATGATGTGGAGGCAGATGGGGAACTGTTAAAAAGGGTAGCCGAGAGACACCGCCGCCAAACACGGGGCAAAATCCTTGGCTAGATCTTAGATGGGCTCAACCACAAAAGCCAGAAATTCCCAATTGTCTAATTTGGGAGCCAATTAGAGAAATCTGAAAGTAAATGCCATAGATAGTATCACTCTCCGAGGAGCCCTGGTAGCACAGTGGTGAAAGCAGTCAGCTGGGAACTTAAAGGTCAGTTGTTCGAAGCTACCAGCCACTGCACACGAGGAAAATGAGGCTGTCTGCTTCAATAAAGAGTCGCAGCCTTGGAAACCCAATGGGTATTGCTACCCTGCCCAGACTGACTATGCGTCAGAACCAGCTCAAAGCCAGTGGATTTGTTTTCATATCATTCTACCCATGTTAAGGGTATAAGGATAGGTGAGGAGATCTTTCTCTGGGGAGATAAGTGCTGAAATATTGACAGGTGAAGTGTTGTGATGTCAGCAACTCATTTTTAAATGGTTGGGGTGGGGGGTTGGGGGGGAAGAGGCAAGCATATCTGGAGAGAAGGTATCCTGGTGGGACAGTGGTTAAAACACATGTTGATCTGAACCAACCAGTTACTTCATGAAAGGAAAATATGGTCCTTTGTGTCTGTAAAGATGGTGGCCCTGGCTACCCAATGGGGGCAGTTCTGCTCTGTGAAACGGACCAGAACAACTTTGCTGCCTGTAGGGAGAGGAGAAGAGACATCGTGGCATGTTCATAACTGGTGAATCCTGGTGAAGGACTCACAGGTAGCCCTTTCCTGTAAGCATGACATTTTGGGAAATCAAAAGTTGAAGAGGGTAGCAAAAGCCTGGCTGAGGGGTCTATCATCAGTCCCCTTGACAGCTCTGCTGTATCCATGAGACTGTAAGTGAAAACTGGATGTCTGTCTGTCTGTCTGTCTGTCTGTTGTCAGCTTGCTCCCAGGAGCCTGGCTAGGTGGAGAATCTGGGCTCTCATTCTCCATTCAGGTGCAGTTGTGAGAGTCCTGGCTTGATTCCTGTTCTCTCACGAGAACAGTTGCTGGCATTTCATGGAAATCACAAGATCTGGTGTGATGTAGTAAGCTCTCATAAGACTTTGATATGTTCCCAAGCTGGCCGATGTAAAAGAATTTTTCAAAATTACGATATTAAAAGCAGCAGTAATGAAACCACGGGCTGAGTGCTACTGCTTCAGGTATTGGAAAGGATGAGGTGTGAGGAGAAGCAAACTCGCGTTCTCTGCCTTAAACCTCTTCCTGTCCTTGTTCTCCAGTCGTCTCCTTGGTTGACTTTCATCCTCTCACCCTGTACTCCCTCATTCAAGCCTTCCATCCCCACCTTGGTCAAGAGCAGTGTTTCTCCCAGGTGCTCACATAGCCTGCTTTGGGCCAGGATTGCCAGAGGAAGCGCAGTGATGGGTCTGTTTTGACCCCTGCAGGTCCCCAGTACAGGCTCTCTACGTCATTGGACGTAGGGTGTAGTTTTTGTCCAGTGTCTTTGAATTGGTTCTGACCTAGATTGACCCTGTGCACAAAAGCATGGAGCAATGCCCAGTCCTGTGCCAGGGTCATGTGGGGGCCCTTTGCTGCAGCCCATCCCCATTGCAGGTACTCCGTCAATATTTGCAGAAGAAAAGACGGGTTGAGGGAAAACAAGCAAAGGGTGGACAAGCCAGATGAAGAACATAGCTCTTGGGGGCCACCTGGTGACACTAGACAGATCCTAGAGCTCCCACGGGGGCTGTGAAGTGAGGTCACGTGGTGCTTGGTGACCAAGGGCAGGAAGACAGAGTGGGCAACCTGAAACCTGGCAGCCACTGCCACACCTGATTGTGCACCTGTCTGATCTGACAGGGTAGAGGAAGGGGGACTAACCATCACAGAAATCTGTGGATCAAGTCGGAGCTGTTTGCTTGTTCTGATGGCAGAGTGGAGAACATTGACTGGAGAGAGCACCGGGAGCTTGGGTTTATGGGTCAGACGGGAAAGAGGAGCGTTTAGAAAAGTGCAGGGCGGGACCAGAGTCTTTGAGCGGCACAGCCATGAACACAGTTGGCTGCTAACCAAAGAGCCATAGACTCAAGGCCATTTGAAGGACAAAACAGGGTGTGTGTGGGGGGTGGGGGTAGTCTGGCAGTGGGCTTCCAACAAGTGAGCCTTCGGGAATGTTGTGAAGTACAGGTCTAGTCTGATAGGCTCCAGGCCTCCATGAGTCAATCAGCTGGTTGGCAACAGCATGGTGGGCTTTCCTTTTTATCCCAAAGATAGCACAATGTTTCTAGGAAGAGTGACTCCCGGCAGTCGTCTCTGTGCCATTGATGTCAGTTGTCTCCTTTATCCCTCACTCACCCTGACTTCCTACGCCGATACTATTGACCTTGTTTTATCAGAGGAGAGAAAAGCGAGCGGTCAGGGAGGATGGAAGCCTGCGCAGCTGAGGGGCTTGTGAAAGCTCACCGTGAGTATAAATGGGAGCAGGAGCCCGCTGGCACAGGGCTTATGCGTTGAGCTTCTAACCCCCAGGTTGGCAGTTGAACACCACCAGCCACTCTGGGGAAGAAAGATGAGGCTTCCTTTTCCTGTAGAGCAGGGGTCCTCCACCTTCCTCATGCCGTGACCCTTTCATACAGTCCCTCACCTTGTGGGGACCTCCCCCCACCATAAAATTATTTTCATTGCTCCTTCATCACTGTCATTTTGTTACTGTTATGAATCGGGTCGTTCGACCCCCGAAGGAGTTGCGACCCACAGTTGAGAATGACTGCTGTGAAGAATATTATTAGTATTATCTCCGTGGAAACCCACAGGGGCATTTCTACCCTATCCTATCGGGCTGCTTTGGATTGAAATGGACTCAATGGTAGGGCGTTTGATGTTTCTGTTGTTCTCTTGTTTTTAGGGTAGGGGGTGGGAGGTGGTGGCAGGATTTGAAGCCAGGTCTTTCTGTTTTGAAAACCTGTGGTCTTAACCATGGCCACCTTTGGCCAGTCACTGGAGCGACCCTGCCCCCCCCCCCATGCTAAGGTGCTGCTTTAGACCATCGAACCCCTGCTGTCTCCTGGGGGTCAGGCCTCCTTGCCTGTCCCAGCTGGTCACCAAACGTTTCATGCTTATAAGGAGAAGCCTCATTTGACTTTACCCACATCCTGCTATGATCTGGGTACAACCCCCTACTCCCACTGCTGCCCCCTAAGTCACCCCTGCACTGCTGGTGGGGGTCCATGTGCCTTTCCGCTGGAGAGCTTCCTCTGCAGGCCTCCGCCAACCAGACCCTGCTCCCTGGTGTGCCGGCAAGTCTCTGTTTCATGCGGCATTGCTTTGATTCTTTGCAGACCTGGGAGGGATACATGTTAACGTTCAAATGTGTGGGAGGTGAGTGTCCCAGAGACACCAGGTCTTCCTGTGTGATGATCCCAGGTACTGTCTCTCGGGGCCGAGGAAGGCAAGCACTGGAGAAGTCACCGCCACTCGGTGACCTTGTGGCATGGTCCTTGAACACTCAACCACAATGATGATCATCTGAACCCACCAGCCACTCCACGGGAAAGGATGTACCAGCCTGCCCCAATAAAGGTCACAGCCCAGGACATACTCGGGGCAGTTCTGCTCAAGTCCCATAGAGCCACTGTGGGTCTGCATGGACCTGACCTGATGGCAACAGGCTCGGTCTATTGTGTCGGCAGCAAGCTTAGACGTAGCATGGCAAGTCTTTGGTTGTCGACTTAGGACCATGGGCCTCTAAAGAAGAGAGACCCTGGACATCTGAGCTGGTGGAGACCGTCAAAGCCATCTTCTCTTGTAGCTCCACTGTACCTGATGGGGAAATGACAGCTCAGAGAGGAGTGTGACTTGCCCAAAGTCACCTAGCTCAGTGAAGCAGGATCCGAACTGCATCCTCAGTCCCCTGACTCTATACCCAGCTTCCTTTCACCTCGCTCACGGTGACCAGAGGTCCCACTTGAAGGGCCCCATAGTTTGAAGAGGTGGGACAATCCTTCTGCTGAGTTTTTAGAAAAGAAAGCTTTGGCATTTGACTCAATGAACCTGGGATCTATTGACAGATGGTATACATGTGGCCATAGGCCACCATCGAGCACCTCCCAGCAGGCAGACCCTGCCTACCTAGCCCATCTCATTCGACACTCACATGTCTGTAACACCCATGCTGCTCTGCCCCGCTGATGGATGAGGTTCCGTGACTTGACCAAGACCCCAGCTTGTAGAGCTAAAATTGTCACGCTCTCATTTCAAACCCATGTGCTTCCCGCCTGCCTCTTAGAGCGAAAACCAGGTATCATTCAGTGGACTCAGACAAGAGGACACCCTGTGCATTTCAGAGGAGAACTGTCCTGAGGGTTATCGAGGGCTCCGACCTTCAGACACTTCAGGCCCCAAGGTGACCAAGAGCCCTTATGAGTCTGATCAACTTAGGTTTGGGTTTTAGTGACAGGCCTAGATGTTTCTTCCCAGACACCAGCCTTCCATAAATCAGCTGTGCCCCCAGGTACTCCTCCCCGCCTGTCCCCAAAGCTGAAAGCTAGAGAGGTTGAGATTAAGATCTTATCCCCACATTTATGCAGACTGGCTATCTAACTTCCCAGTTCTTGTGGGCGCCTGCAACAGGGTAGGCAGCAGTAAATGACTACTGAATGGCAGCTTGGACAAGCCGGGCCTCAGTTTCACCAGAAGAATGCCAGCCTTTCAAAATGCTGTGCAGATGAAAGCAGTTGATGTGGATCATTGGGCCTGCCCTGTGCTAGATCAGATCACGGCCAGTTAGTGGGCACTTCCCTTCAGGGCGGACCTCTGGTGACAGACTGGGTTAGATATTGGGCTGTGATTCATGAGGTGAGCAGTTCAAAACCAGCAGCAGCCCCATGGGAGAAAGAAGAGGCTGTCTACTAAAGATTAAAAATTTACAATCTCTGATGGGAGTTATCTGGGCCCCCCCAATAAAATGATTCATTAAAAAAAGGGGGGGGAGGGGAAAAGGGAGGGTTGTTGTTTTTTTTTAAAAAGAGTTTGTACGAAGGGCTCAAATGGAAAATGTTGGGAAATGTTTGTGGAAACATGTATGCCAGTGTGCTTGATACAAATGATGTACTGAATGTTGTAGTGGTTGTAAGAGCCCCCAATTAAAAAAAAAATTTACAATCTCAGAAATGCCCAGGGGCAGTTCTACCCCATCCTGTAGGGTCATTCTGAATCGGCATCCACTCGATGGCATTCAGTTTTGTTACCTATGTGCCAGGCTCTGTTCTAAACACAGAATTATGTTTAGAATTAAATTAACTTAAAAAATAATTGAGTTAAGAGTCACATCACCATGGATGTATCTATGGATTGTGACAAGAGTTATATGAACCTCCAATGAAATGATTTTTTTTAAAAGACAGTCACATAACATAAAATGAGTTATTTTAAAGCATATAAATACAGTGGCGCTTAGTCTATTACACTGCTGTACAACCACCACCGGTATCGTATTCCAAAACATTTTTTATCACCTGCAAAGTAATCCTTGGACTCATGAAGAAGTCCTGTCCAATGTCCCCACAAGCCTGGAATCCATGTGCTAAGCACATTACATGGATGGTCTCATTCAATCCCCACAAAAATAGTACCCTTAGAGGTTGTGGTTTTGCTACAATTTCATTTGACAGATAAAGCAAGGCACAGGGAACAGAAGCAAAAGATCCAGAACTTACCACCTAGAACCAAGCCCATAGCACTGGTGTCCTGAGACATGAGCTCAGCCCTTTCTGCTGGGCCTTCTGAACCCAAATCCAGCTGGGAGAGGGGAAGAGCGGAGGGGTAGTAAAATCCAACTATACTAACCTTCCAGGAGTTCCTGCATGGCACAAATCCACCTACAGTGTGTTGGAAGTAAGGCCTGGTGATCCCCATCTGCTAGGTCACAGCTTGGACAGCCTTTGGGTCCGCCATGAATCAGATAGACTCGTCTGCAAGTAACAGCAGACTTGCCTTGTCAGGCAGCCCTGAGCCCTGCTCTTCAGGGAGGGAGGGGCTGCTCTCTAATGGGAGGGGTTGTTCCTGGAAGCAGCCACCCTTCGGCTGGCGATGGCACGAGGACCCTGAGACCCCTGATATCCCCCTTGGTTCCTGACTCTTTTCCATTTGGAGTGGCTCTTCTCCTGGAGTGCCCTGCAGAAACAATTCCGACCTGACCCCTGAAAATATCGACTGGGCTGCACGTCTGCTGGCTGCGCCGTAATTTCAGTGAAATGGAGACGGTCTCCCCGTGTGTGCACTGCCAACACCCATGTACCAGGCATGAACTCTAGTACATTTTGTAACAGGAAACTGCTGGTTTTCCATTCCAAAGAACTGGAATTTGGTCAGAAATTTGTCATTTGCCAGTGCCAGCCCTCGCCACATTCCATGGCTGTTTTGAAGAGCATCTCATCACCTGGGTTCAGAGGAAGCAGACGATGGGAGAGGCTGGCCTGGCTGGCAGCCGCCGCACTGGCGTTCTGCAGGTCTGGTGGCTTCCAAGTGACCTCGGCCTGGCTCTCCCCAGGCCCACGCCATTCTGGGCCATGTTGCCTTTGGATTGGAGTATGGGCAGACGGGCGCTTATTTTAGAACTGGAAGGAGAGGCTATGTATCAATAAAATAAAAAATTAAAAAAAAAAAAACGGGAAAGGAAAAATCCATTCAGTGGTTTTAAAATATCTCTCCCTTAACTGGACAGATTATTTTTGTTTCTTAAAAACAACCAGCAACTTTCTCCCTGAAAAGAACTGGAAGGAGAGGTATGTCTGGCTGTGAAAAGGCCTGGGGCTGTGACAGAGGCTCCATCCTGCTGCCTGGTCATTTTCCCTGACCTCCCAGAGGCTTCCAACCCCTCCCAACCTGGCTCTCAACTCCAAGCTGAAGGCCTGTGGAGCCAGGCTCTCCCTGGTGGTTCTTCTTCGATGAAGAGCCGAGTTTGACTCACTCGACACCCCCACCCCCGTGTGTGGCAGGCTAACACTGCCCCTTGTGGTTTGTGAGGCTGTCGCCTGGACTGGTGCAATCGCAGGACTTTAATCCTGCAGAGCTACAGGTGTGTCCTAACCACCAGCCTTTCCTCTAGCAGCTGAGCTGAGTTTCCTACATGAGGCAGCTGAGCCTCGGGGGCCTTTGCACATGCCGCCCTTTCAGCCTGGAATCTTCTTCCCCAGGCACTTGGCATAACCCCAAGGCGTCCTTTCTGACCCCAAACTGAGTAGTCCTTGGCACTGAGTCCATTCTGACACGCTGTGACCCTACAGGACAGTAAAGAAGTGCCCCATCAGGGGTCCAAGTCTTAGAAAGTTCTTTCTTCCCCAGAGCAGCAAACAGCGCCAAACTGCTGACCTTTCTGTTAGTGGTGGAGCCCTCCCCACCCTGCCACCTCTGCCTTTACTGACACCACCACCCCCACCAATCCCCTGCTTTGTGTCCTTTTTCTCTTGGTGAGTATTTCTTGCCTCCCTCTCCTGGACCCTCAGCTCCCTGAGAGGAAGGGCTGTGCCTATGTCGTGCACAGCTGTGGCCCCTGCTCCCAGCACCACGCCCAGCACACAGCAAGTGCTTGTTCTCACTAACTGCATACAGAGATATTGCCAGCATGCCAGTTGAGCCCTTCGTACTGGCTTCCTTTCTCCAGCCTCTGCAAAGTCACCTCTCAAAGCTCCCTGAAAACACTAATGGGCCAGGCTGTTTGGTTCCCTTTGGCAACTGGGGACTCTTGGAGATGCCAGTCTAGGGCAAAGGGGTGAATGAGTCCAGCTGGTTGGGAGCAGGCCTGGGTGGCTCCGGCTGGGGGAAACTCAGCCTCCGGGTAGACTTCTGCTGTAGGTTTCAGAAGGGCTTGGAGAGGCACACCAGGGTGTGTGGAGGTCAGAGGTGACTCTGTCAGGGGGTGCTGCCTCTCCTTCATCCTCAGCATCTCTCTTCCTCCCCTCCACCTCCATTGCCTTTCCTTCCCTAGCCTCGTTCCATGCTCTAAGCCCTGGGTGAGGCGAGCATGATCTGTGGACTGGCTGTAGACGCATGGGCCTTGCAGCAACCTTTCTGAACCAGCCCCTGCGTTTCAACGGGACCCTGGGGTGACTCAAGGCAAAGTAAAGAGTGAGTAAGGGCAGTTCTGCCCCCAACCTCTTCAGGAGAGCTAGCAGAGAGAAGTGCCTCCTTCCCCCTCCACACACACACAGAGGGCCCCATGGCTTTTCATAACCCTGCTGTGACGGGGGGCGGACCCCCTAGGTGTGCAGCCCTTAGGAGAGGTTTCCTAAAATGCAATGCCCCCACCTCCATGCCTCTGACATTGCCAGGGCTTGTTCACCTGTGGGCTGAGCCCTGCGACTCATCCGTGAGCCTCATGGCAAGTGACTCTGACCCACCTGGAAGCTGCAGAAGGAAAGGGAGGGCAGTCAGTAGCCCGGGAGCCAGTGCTTAGAGGATCTCAGCTGCTCAGTCTGCACCAGCTTTGGGCTGGCGGTGTCGGCATCCGTCAGGATCTGCAGCAGCCCTGTCCCAGCCTCCTCCATGCCTGGCTGTGACACCCTTCACTAAAGGCCAGGCAGCCATCCCCGTGGTCTCAGCAGGGCCCGGCTCCCAGCCATCCAGTGTGCATGACGGGGTTCCACCAGACGTTTCCTGGGAGAGGCAGGGAGGGGGGGCCGCGCTGGTCCTGGTCAGAAGCCCAGGAAGCCCTCTCCACGGTGGGCCCTGCGAGGATGTAGTCTGTTTGCCCACAGAGCCATTTCTTTCCATCTCGCCGCGGTTGTGTGTTGAAACGGGAGAAGTCCCCGATAAGAGCTGAGCAGATTGCTTGAGCCCTGCAACCAGGTTGTTTGATGAAATTATTGTCTAAGGCTGGTGGCGGTGTCCCCGCCCCCCACCACTCTCCATTATGCTTCCAACCTGGTCCTTTCTGGACTGTGTAAAAGCTGTTCACATGGTCTCAGGTGCCATAGAAACCGCCTGTCCTGTGTCTGGTGGCACGTTCACACGAGGGAGGAGAGGGCTTGATGGTCCACAGCAAAGGGCAGAAGGGAGAACGGTGACACAGGGAGCCCAGATGGGGTGGGGGGAGGATCTGCTTTCTCCTCTAGATCCTCTGGCCTCCTCTCATATAGCAGCACCAGATCTCCTGGAGGAAGGGCCACTCTGGTCACCCCAAGTCCAGACTTTCTCCGCCTGGGACCAGGGGGACTGTCCCAGGAGGGACCCCAAGTGGATATTTGTATATACGTGAGCCTGCATGTGTGTGTATACATGTAAATGAGTGCATGTGTGATCATGGTGTGTGTGTGTGTGTGTCCAGATATTGCTTGAGAGACAGTTGTAAATCCATTCTGATTATTGGCCTTTCTATAGCGAGCGCTGTGACAAACTGCCTGACCCTATACACAGGGCCCAGGGGTCTTGCCCTGGGCTGGTGGAGTTCTGGCTGGGCCCAGCCTGGGTAGGGCGTGGGCACCTGTGTTCAGGTAGTGCTGCACATGCGGGGGGGGGGGTCCTCTCAAGTTTGACACCAGCCCCCTGCAGTGGTCTGTAGGACAAAGCCGGTAAGTTTATGACCCCACAGACAGGCTTTGGACCTCAGCGGACAGTGGCATGACTTGAGATGGGCTCTTAAGGCTGCTCCTGCCCCTCATCTGCCCTGCAGACATGGTCCTGGTGTCCGAGCATCTCGTGCCAGGGGACAGGCGGCATGCACCTTGTGGCTGGCAGCCCACCCCTCAGCGCCAGCAACAGCGGCACGAGAACTGCAGTGATAGCAGGCGCGGACTAGAGCATGCCCAGTCTTATGGGGACGGCGCAGTACTGGGCGGCCTCTGTTGTCCTACATGTGTGTCCCCGAGCCAGACCACGGACAGCAGTGTGCTGGGCTCCGTGCTGCTTCCTTAGAGAATGTATCAGATTTTCCGTCCACCACCATCTTACAGATGAAGAAGGAGAGGCGAAGAGAGGTGGAGGGCCGAAAACCACGCAGCTAGGAATTGGTAAACTTCAGGGTTGACCTCACAAGGAGGCCTGGGTATAGAGAAGCAGTTCTCAACCTGTGGGTCATGACCCCTTTGGGGTTTTCCCCCAACCCTTTCACAGCATTCTCCCCATTCATAACAGTAGCAAAATGACAGTGATGAAGTAGCAACGAAAATAATTTTATGGTTGGGGAGGAGGGTCACCACAAGATGAGGAACCGTATTAAAGGGTCGCAGCATTAGGAAGGTTGAGAACCACTGCTGTAGAGGGCTGCGCACTGGACCGCTAACCTGAAGGTCAGCAGTTTGAAACCACCAGGTACTCCGCAGGGTAAAGAGGAGGCTTTCTACTCCTATAAAGAGTTATGGTCTCAGACGCCCACAGAGGCAGTTGTACCCTGTCCCAGAAGGCCCCTCTCGATGATGGTGACTGTGAGGGTTGGCCTAGCTTCCGCCTGACACCACTGCAATACCACAATTGCAGTGTGTGTGTTGGGGTGCTCCTAGGCCTCAGGTTCTGGACCCGTGGCCGCCTCTAGTGGGGGTAGGTACAATGTGGGCAGCATGCCCTGGAGTCCCGTGACTGGTGGGGCATTTCCATGCCCTCTGTCAACAATCTGGCCTTCAGGCATGCTGGGCTGGTTGCCGGCTGCTCTCGCCACAGCCAGACCCCCTCACCCACACAGGCCAAGGCCACAGCCAAGGGCACCCTGCAGTGGGAGGAGGAAGTGCCTTCCAGAGGGGCCTGCTGTCCAGCTGCTGAATGGCCCCATTGAACAACCCGGGGTTGATGACAATGGAGTTGTGGGGGCCTTGAGCCGCTGGGGTGAGAGGCCTGGGGCCGGCTGGGCAGTGCTGGCACAGAGGCCAGACGCTGACTTCCAGGGCTGACTTCCAGGGCTGGGAGCCAGCACCTCTGACGTGCTCTGAAATGCCAGCTCTGCTTAATGGGGAGCAGCTGGAGCAGGCCCGGCATTCCTCCCCATGCCAGCAAGGCCTCAAGAGCCTGCATCCCCAGACCTGCCCCTGCCCTGCCCAGCCTCCTTTCTCCTCACCCTTTCTAGCCAGACCCTGCTTGGTGGATTCAAGGGACCGTGGTGGGCTTTTCCTAATGTCCTGTAGTCCTGGTGGAATAGCGGGTTACTCATTGGGCTACCAACCACCAGGCCATCAGTTCAAACCCACCAAGGGCTCTGTGAGAGGAAGAGGAGGCTATCTGCTCCCGTACAGATTTACAGCCTGAGAAATCCCACACAGGGTTGCTGTGAATAGAATGGCCATGGTGGAAGTGACGCTTAGTCCTTGGAGGACTGCTCCCTGAATATATAGGGCACCTCCAATATAAGACTCTTTGTGAAATGTGCATTTCAGATAAATACATTTGCCTCTTGAGGCTGGATGAACCCTTGAAACGGAAATAATCTTTAAACCTCAAACTAAAACCATCGCTATGAGGTCAACAATACTTGAATGATCAGGACAGGAAGCTTAGAAGGCAGTGAGCTTTGGTGAATCGGGTAAAAGGAGCTCAGAGGAGGAGGGAGTGGAGGGATACACAATGAAGAATGTAATCGGTGTCATTGAATTGTGCATGGACATCCTCCGACATGTTGAAACCTGTATATACAACCACATATGTATATATACACACACTTATGTATATGGGGGTACCAAAAAAACCCCCAGAACTGCTTTAGGTAGAATGGAGCTTTTTGTAGTATGCATTTTTTCCCAACAAGCAAACATCAACTAACTGACTCTCAGTTAGTGCACCCAGCGTTGTCACCTAGGAAGGTTCTCTCTAGTTACAGTGAATCTTTTTGTAAAAGCAGTTTCACTCCTTTTTTTTTTTTTTTTTTTTTGGTAGCCGATTTAAGAGACCAGCGTACAGCTCTGAAGTTTTGTTTCATACTGGGAAAAATGCTGCAGAAACTGTTGTGGACAGAGCTATGAGAAACACTCAAATGTACAAGTGGTTTTCTCATTTCACAAAAGGTAGAACGTCGATTGATGACAGACCTCATTCTGGACGTCCGTCAACTTCCTGAACGGATGAAAATGCCAAGTTCATTCCACCAGGTCAAACTGATCATCAGGTTTTTTATTTAGAGGTTCTCAAAAGATTGTATAACAGTGCGCAACAACAACAACAAAAGGCCCGATTTGTGGCAGACCAGACTGGTTTTGCCACCACAGCAATGCACCTTCTCACGGAGCCATCTCAGTGCACCAGTTTTTGGCAAAAAACAGTATGCCTTTCTTGCCCCATGCACCTTATGCACTTGATCCCTCTCCATGGGACTTCTTTCTGTTTCTACAAATGAAGAGGGACATGAAAGGACAGTGATTTGATAATGTAGAAGAGGTGAGGGGTGGGGAAATGAGGGAGGTGCTGTCAGCCATCCAAACAAATGACTTTGAAAAATGTTTCCAAGAGTGGAATTGCCGATTTGACACTATGCATTAAGTGTAATGGAGAGGACTTTGAAGGTGATAAGGTTGCTTTGTAAAAATAATTTAGGGCCTCCCACTCCCACCAGAGGGCAGTGATGCCAAAAAACAAAAACAAAATCAAAAACAAAAAAAGTAATTTAAATACATAGCTTTTGGGGGAAAAAAAATCCAGTTTTGGGGGGTACCCCCCTCATGAGTGAGTGTGTGTGTGTGTGTGTGTGTGTGTGTAACTGTCTAAAACCAAACCAACCTCCCCACCAGAGAGGTTATTCTGACTCACAGGCTAGGTTTTCTGGGGCTGTCAATCAGTACAGAAGCAGACAACTGCATCTTTCTCCTGCAGAGCAATTGGGGGATTCAGACTGCCCACTTTGAGGTTAACAGACCCAAGTTTAACTAAATGCACCACCAAAGCGAAATCGGAAGAACTACTTGCCACCGACTACCTTGGAGTTGGTTTTGACTCAGACAGCGTGGGTCTCTGATGACACTGTTCATCTCTCCAGGACCAAATAGCCTCATGTTTCTCCCAAGGAGCGTCTGGTGAGTTTGAACCAGCACCCAAGTGGTGAGCCACCCAACGCCCAGCCCACAGGGACATCAAGACTCCTTAAAGAGCTCTCCACTCAAAATTCAATGGATCATAGCAACTTCCAGGACAAAGTGGGAAGCTCAAGGGCAAAGAGTCTATGCTAGTGGGGGAGGAGCCATTCGCTTCTTCATAATTTGGAAAATGAAATGAAGTCACTGATTTGTACATATAGAAATTGATGGATCAGTGTATATTCCTAAAAACCAAAGAAAATGGCCCAAACATACAAAAATAAAAGCTTAGCCTCCATTCATAAGAACGACTGCACGGAATACACTAAGACAACCACAGTGATTCCTTTGCCTTGGTTGTTGAACAGCTGCAAGCTGAAACTTTCCAGACCTCGAACAGCAAAGTCAAAAAGAAAAATCTGCTCAGTATTTGTAGTTTTGCTTGTTAGTCAACCAAAAATCTGATCCGAAAAGGTCCATGCAGCCCCAGAAATGAGTCACACATCACGTCTCCCCGAGGACACCAACGAATGACGCTTTGATCGGCGAGCCCCTCTCACACAGACAACCTAGAGTGCTGTGTCAGCGTGTGAAGGCATTCATCCTTGTGCTTGTCTTGTGTGTGCTTTCTTGGCACAAAATATCATAACAGTGGCTCCAAAGAAGGTTAGTGATACCAGGAGTGAAGCTCAGTGGGAAACGGTGAGAACCACGATAGCTGAAGAGAAAAATCATTGGGAACGCTCACTCTGGTCAGTGCTTGCCGGCTGAATTTGGCAGCTGAATCCAACACCGCCAAGTTGACTGTATCACATTTTGGGGGGTGGGGGCGGGGGGGGAGTGATTAAAGCAGCTAATGTAGGGAAAATTGTGAAATCGTTAACCATGGAGCAGGGAACCCAGATCATCACAGGGATTGAAAAGTGACTTAATTTGAGTAAATCAGAAACCACTCTGTGACAACATAGCATATCAGAGGCAGTGACAGGCAGGCAGGCTGTAAGCCTCCATAGGGATTTCAGGCGCTGGAAAAATGGATTTGCAAGTGTCGTTTGGAACAAATAGAATCTGACAGCCACGAAACTCAGACGTCACTGATTGTCATATAGCTTAAAGTATGGTAATTTTGGTGAGATTCCACACTTAAAGTTAGGTTCCTCTTGAACAATTTCTATACATTTCACTCGGTGACGCTGTTTCCGTTTCTCGTCATGTGTGAATGACCTCAGTATTGGTCTTCTGGTTGCTTCTGTCCATTCACCTGTCCTTTCTGCCTCCTTGCTCACCTTTGCTTGTCGGTAAACGTTGACTCATTGGTCTCATACAGACGATGTCTTAATGAAGGCCAGTGCTCATGGGTGTTATTGTCTATTTAATGGCCAAACTCATATTTAACTGAAAGGTGGTCTTTGGGAGTGGTTCCAGCTCCAAGCCGGCAGATTATCTCAGACCATCCATCTCAAGGGTCCCTCCAGTCTCTGCCAGTCCAGAAACTATGGTCCTTTTTGGGAAGCTGAGTTTTGTTCTATGGTTTTCACTCATTCAATCTAGGATCGTGAATTGTATCCCTGGTCAGAACCATCAGTCATGATTCCTGGCCACCATCTTGTTCTTCTGGTTTCAGGATCAATGAGGCCAGGCTTTGTAGGGGCTGTCTGCTCCCCTATAGAGAAGTCCACAGGACAGTTCTATCTCATTGTGTAGGGTCTCTGAGTCAGCAGTGGGTTTTTGAGTTTCATTGGTCCTGTAAGACTAGTTTCTCCTTTAACTAGTTTGGTTTCCTTCTTTATCTCTTGCTTTAAGATAGAGCTGTAGCAGAGCATCCTCTGTTGATAGTTGCTAACTCTCACAACTTTCCCCAAGGAAGCCAGCATGGGTACTCATCTGAGGTCCCTGGGATATAAATAGGTTTTCCTTGATGCCACAAGTGAGGTGATGCTCCTTCCACTTCTCCATGCAGTCACACGGTCAGGGGTCACACTTGGTGATTGCATGCCATTGAAACCCCACCTGACAGAGTAGGACTGTCCCATAGGGTGGCCTGGCTGTCATCACTACAGGAGCAGGACTTTTTTCTGCAACAGGGGATGGGGGGGGGGGGGGAAATCAAACCACTTAACCATTGCTCTGTCAGAGTCTCTTCCACATTTGGTAAGCCAATGATCAGCCAACCCAACCCTTGCTGGCAGGCCAATTCCCATTCAGAGCAACCCTACAGTACAGAGGGGAACTGCTCCCTAGGGCTTCTGTGACTCACTCTTTACCAGAGAAGATGGTCTCTTCTCTCTTCCAGAGGACCTGGAGGGATGGCCCCAGGGAACTTTCATCAACATCTGAGTACTTCCCCATTGTGTTAGTCCAGGTAGACTAGAGAAACAAATTCGTTAGTATGCATAGGTGTATAAGAGGTTCATATACAAGAGCAACTGTACATTAAGAAAACATCCCAGCCCAGTCCAAAGTCATAAGTCTGATATTAGCCCATATGTCTGATACCAATCTATAAAGTCCTCTTCAGACTCATGAAGCATGTGCAATGACACCAGGACAATCACAGACCAGTAGGTGCAGAGTCTTATGTGTCCAGTGGAGTAGAAGCATCTCAGCGCTGGCAGGGGTCTCCCGGTGGCTCTTTCAGCTTCCAGAGCCCAGGGTCTTGTCAGCTTCAATGTCTCCCAGGGAGTGAGTCAAGAGAGAGCATCTCCTGCCTCCAGGAAGGAATGACCACATTTCCCAGAATTCTCAGGAGGAGGCCATGCCCACACAGAGGCTTCATTGGCTATCTCCACCCCTACTCTTAGTCCTCAGATTGACACCAGATTAGATGACTGCCACAGTTATTGTACCACTAGGGCTTCTCCCACACTTAGTACCCCAAACTCAGGGCTCTGGAGTCAATTCTGACTCATAGCAAGCCCCTAGGGCAAGAGGAGAGGAGCCACTGTGGGTTTCCAAGGTTGGAAGGCAGAAAGCCTCCTCTTTCTTTCTCGAAGCACTTAGGGGTGTTGAACAGTAGACCTGGCAGTTAGCAGGCCAGTGCATAGTCCACCAGCCCCTCCCCTGGCCTCGCGCCCCCAACACACACACATAGTAGGAGTTTTCAAAAAGAAAGCCAGTGCTCTCCCTCTGGTTAGCCCCGCCTTCTTTCCGGAGCTGCTTCCAATTCCCTTCACTCCCCTACTATGACTCTTTTGTGAACATCTGCATCTTACCTTTGGCTGAGTCTATTTGACTGTAAATGAGGCAGGGCATTACTAGTTCTCTGTGGAACCTTACAGGTTGGTAGAAGAACCAGAGCAACCACAGTAGGAGGCCATGAACCCAAAGGGTGTGGGGAAAGTGAAGTCCCCTAAGGACTCTCAGGAAAGCACTGGCAGTCAGAATCCCACAAAGAATAAGGAGCTTGGGATCACAGAATCAGAGTTGAAATGCTGGCATGTCACTACGCTGCTTCATCTGTGTAGCCCTGGGTGAGTCACTTCTCCCTTCTCAGTCTCAATTTTGCCCATCTATGAAGTGCGGAGAGTTACATGCCTGCCAGTTTGACGTACTGTGGTGGACTTGTGTGTTGCTAAGATGCTGAAAGCAATGTCATTGGTATTTCAAATACCAGTAAAGCAAAACTAAACTCACTGTCATCAAACTGATGGCCACTCATCCCCACCCCACAGGGCAGGGTAGAACTACTTCCGTGGGCTTCCAAGACTGTAACTCAAAGCCTCATCTTTCTCCCAGGGAACCACTGGTGCTTTTGTACTGTAGACCCTGGACTTAGCAGCCCAATGCATAACCACCAGAACTCCTTCCACCTACCAGTTGGTCACCCCAAGTGAGTAAGTTTCAGCAGAGCTTACAGGCTAAGTCCATGAAGAAGGAGGGAATAAGCTTCCCGTGACTGAGGAATTAGCCACAGAAAATCCCTATGGATAGCATCAGAACAGTTACTAAAAACCTAGTGAATGGAAACAGAACACTGTCAGAGATAGTGCCAGAAGAAGCCCTCTGAATACACTCAGACTATGACTGAGAAAGAACTGGCTTTTTAAGATAGAGTGGACCCTAGTGTTTCTTTTGGATGGAATAAAGCCTGAGTGAGTAAAACCTTTAGCAATTTCTTTTTTGCCTTTGGCAATTTCATTCCCTGATGGGACATGACTCAAAATGAGGAGAAACATATTCTTCTGTTTTTAATTGATTATCGATAAATTCTTGATTATGGATGCAAACATCAATAATCGAACTTAGACTATATGAAGTATGAATCTATGAGAACTAGAAGTTGTTAAAAATGAAGTATACAGATACCTAAAGATCTATATTCTAGGGCAGTGGCTCTCAACTTTCCTAATACCATGACCCTTTAATATACTTCCTCATGTCGTGGTGACTCCCTTTGCTATTCTGGGTAAGCTAGGAAAACAAATCCATAGAAACTCATATGTATAAGACAGAGTCTTATATAAAGGGTAGGTGTACATTAAGAAAACATCCCAACCCAGTGCTGTCCAAGCCCCAAAGTCTAACATTAGCCCATATGTCTGACACTGATCTACAAAGTCCTCTCCAATCTCACAAACCACATGCAATGACACCACTGCAGACGGAAAACTGAATCAGTGAGCATGTAAGCATCTCAGGCCTGGCAGGGGTCTCCACATGATAGCTTCAGCGCCCAGGGCTGCATCAGGGTAGGTCTATGTAACTTCTCCTCAGGGATATCTGTGGGAAGTGAACCTCGCCAGTTGAAGCAGGGAACTGGCTAAAACTGCTACATCCTGGCCCAACCATCAGAAAGCAAGAGGTTCAAGAACCAGAAAAATGAGACTCGCAAAGCCATTTATTTCTCTGCCCTTCAGTTAACCCCACATGTGTTTTTCTGTCAGATTGGCACAATAAACCTTAACTATCTCACCATAAAATTATTTTTATTGATACTTCATAACTGTAATTTTGTTACTGACATGAATCAGGTGATCCCTATGAAAGGGTCATTGGACCCCCAAAAGGGTTGCAACCCACAGGTTGAGAGCCATTGTTCTAGGCATTAGTGACTGATATTGGCAATTTTGGACCAGAAAATCAGATAGTTGATAGTATGCTGGGAATGATACCAAGAGGAAAGGCTGTTGGATTCATCGTCAGAAAGGAGATTTCAAAATCTTTCTTGAAGTACACAGCTGTATGTGATAGGATAATGTCTACCCACCCACAAGGAAATATAATCAATACACCTATTATTCAAATTTATGTGCCAATCACTAAAGCTAGTGATGTAGAAATAGAAGAATTCTACCAATCTGAAGTTGATCAAACATACAATCAAAATGCATTGACAAACATTGACAATTAGAATGCAAAAGTTAGAAACAAAAAGAAAGGAACAGTAATTCGAAAATATGTCCTGGTGATAAAAATGAAGCTGGAGACCCCATGATAGAATTTTGCAAAGACAATGAAATGTTCATTGCAAATACCTTTTTTCAACAAGACAAAGGTCAACAATATGCATGGACTTCTCCAGATGGACTACATAAAAATCAAATGAATTACATCTGGGAGAAGAGATACAAGGGAAGTTTAATATCAGCAGCTAAAACAAGACCAGAAATTGCCTGTGGGACAGGCCATCTATTGCTCTTATTTAAGTTCAGCTTGAAGCTAAAGAAAATGCAAACAAGTCTTTGTGAGTCAAAATACAATCTTGGGTCGATCCCACCTGAATTTCTTTTTTTTTTCCCCACCTGAATTTCAAGAACATCTCAAGAACAGATTTGATGTATTAAACATTAATAACAGAATCCCTCATGAGTTGTGGGATGACATCAAGAGCATTATACATGAAGAGTGTTCTTGGTCATTAGGAAGGTTGTTCGAAAGACGAAAGAAAAGATCAATATGAGTGGTAGAAGAGACTGCAAAACTTTCCCTTGTGCGTAGAATAACTCAGGCAAATGGAAGAAATGAAGTCAAAGAGATGAACAGAAATTTTCAGTGGGCAGCTCAAGAAAACAAAATAAAATATTATAACGGAATATGCAAAGATCTAGAAATACAAGCAAAAAGGACATGCTCAGCATATTTTAAACTGAGAGAATGAAAGAAAAATGCAAGCCTTGAATTGCAATGTTGAAAGATGCTCTGGGCAAAATATTGAATGATGGTTTGGATACACAGTCATTACCAAAAAGTACTAGTTTACACTCAACGATTTCAAGAGGTAGCAAAGGAGCAAGAATGAATGCTGAACAGGAAGAAGTTTAAGCTGCCCTGAAAGCAATTGCCAAAAACAAGACTAGGAATTTACGGAATACAAGTTGAAATGTTTCAACAAGCGGATGAAGCACTAGAAGCACTCACTCATGTATGCCAGGACATTTGGAAGACAGCTACTTGGCCAACTGTTTGTACCCAACAGAACCATCAAATTATAGAACAATCCTTGATAGCACACGCAAGTAAAATGTTACTGAAGATCATCCAACTACAGTTGCCTCAGTCTATTATGATAGGGAGCTGCCAGAGGTTCGGGCCAGATCCAGAAGAGGAAATAGAACAAGAGATGTTATTACTGATGTCAGATAGAGCTTTGCTGAAAACAGAGAATGCCAGAAAGATGTGTACTTGTGTTTCTCTGGCTATGCAAAGGAATTCAACTCTGTGGTCTTTAACAAACTTGATTGTCTTGCCATGAATAGGAATTCCAGAATGCTTCATTGTGCTCATGCAAAATCCATCCTTGGATCAATTGTATGAACAGAACAAGGATATAATGGATGTTTTGAAATCAGGAAAGATATATATCAGGCTTGTAGCCTCTCATCATATCTATTCAATCTATATGCTGAGCAAATAATCAGAGAAGCTGACTGATATGAAGAAGAATGTGGCATCAGGATTGCAGGAAGGCTTATGAACAACCTGCAACATGCAGATGACAACATACTTGCTGAATGTGAGGAAGACTTGCAAGGATTACAGTCTTCGGTATGAATTACCACCCAATGTAAAGAAAGTGAACATTCTCACTACTGGACCAATAGATCGCATCATAATAAATGGAGAAAAGATTGAAGTTGTCAAGAATTTCATCTTTGCTCATTACAATTGAGGCTTATGCCCGAAGCAGTCGGTGGGTCAGATAATGCATTACATTAGAGAAATCTGCTGCACAAGACCACTCGAAAAACAAGGATGTTACTTTGAGGACTGAAGTGCCCCTGACCCAAGCCACGATTCTCTATCGCATCATATGCATGTGAAATTGGATCTGGATGTGATATTAGACAAGGAAGACCAAAGAAAAATTGAAATATGGTGTGGGTGAAGAATATTGAAAACACCGTGGAGTGCCAAAAGAACGAACAAATCTGTCTTGGAAGAAGCACAGCCAGAATGTTCCTTAGAGGCAAGGACAGTGAGGCTCCGTCTCAGGTACTTTAGACGTGTTGTCAGCGCGTGGTCCTTGGTAAAGCAGAGGGGCAGCAGAATGGGAGACAGACCCACCAGGTGAATTGACCGAGTGGGCTCAGATGCGCACTCAGACATAGGGACCGTCATGAGGATGGCATGGTACAGCGCAGCATTTCCTTCTGTTGCACATCAGCCCAGACTGGATGGCACTTCACAGCAATGTGAACTGGAAACAAAAGTCCTTCCCTTTCGGGGCACCATGTCATCTGTGTCACCAGTGACAGGTACCGAGACGTATTGTAGGAAGGGTCGCATAGGTATCAAAGGAAAGGTGAAATACTAGGGTACTGGGGGAATTCAGATTCCCCCTCCCAGGAGGAAGGGGAACTGACCCTCTCAGGAGTTTCTCTGCTTCCAGACTGCCCCTGCTTCATCTCATTGTAAGAAGTGATAGAAGATCTTGTATCCTATCTTACAGATTGCAAAACAGGAGTCACAGCACAGCTTGCAGATTCAAACAGACCTGGGTTCAAGTCCTATCTGTCCTGTGCGACCTTAGCTAAGAACCTAAGGTTCTTAGCTAAGAACCTGTGCCTTCATGTCTTATTTTGTACACTGGACCTCGTTGGAGTCATTGAGAGGCCAAAAAACCAAGACCACTCGGGGGCCATGTTTGAGTGAGCAAACATGGTGGCCATGGGGTCAGCTTGGCTCTGGGAGCAGTCCTTCCCTCTAGGTCCCTTTATTCGAGTTGGTTCTTCATGACTTTAAGCCCACTCCAATTCCTGGCCACTGCACAGGGTGGTCCTAGAAGTAGTCTTTATGGCAACAGATTTTCAGGTTCCTTGTGTTAGGCAGGGTTCGCTAGAGAAACAAAACCAAGACACTGATGAGTATAAATATGTATGAATAGGTTTGTACTACGAGAAGGAATATAGCAACTAATTAGTCCACACAACAGTACAGAGGGCTCAGTTCAACTCACTTTCATGCAACAGTTAATATACTAGAAGTCCTGTTACTCACCTGGGCTGCCCGTCCAAGGGCCAGGAAGCAGATGGAGGAGTCCTCCCTCCAACGAAGGAGGCAGAGTCTGCCAGCGAGCAGCAGGGTGGATCAGCAGCAGTCTGTAGCTCAGAGCTTAGCAGAAGCAAGGCCACGCTTCTTGGAACTCAAACAGGGCAAGGTGAAAGGATCCACCTGCCTCCAGCTCAAGCAGCATGCCCAAGCAGCCTCGAAGAAGCCTCAGAGTCTAGCCTCAGGACCCACGGTTCACCTGGGCCTACAGGTAGTGTAGCTTACAGGTTGAGGCAGAGAACTAGCGAAAGCAGCAGCAGTCTGGTTGGCTGCACCAGAGGGCAAGAGAGAGGGAGGTGGGCCTTGCTGAGCCATTTATCTCTTTGTCCTCCCATCAAACTGTGACCTGATTAACCCCCACATGTTCCTATTGGCCAGGTTAGCACAATAAGCCTATCACATTCCTGCTCTTGTGGTACCCCTGAGTGGGTTTGAACTGCCAACCGTTCTGTTGACAGCTATTGGGCCGGCAGGGTTCCTTCTGTACCATCCTAGAAACCCTGGGCTGCTCCCCAGAGGTCGTAGGACGTAGTAGAGGGAGCCTGCTCTCATAGAGTGCCTGCTCTCTCCTCACAGTTCCCTTGGAGCTTATAGATGAACAGAAGGAATCCTCAAAGCCTATTTATGAACCTATTTCACAGAGGGGGGAAACCAGGGCAGGACAAGTCTAGCTCACTCGTCTAAAATCACACAGCCTGTAAGAGTGCGAGCCAGGGTTGGAACTCCTAGCCCCTGTGCCAGTAGTTCTCAACCTCCCAAATGCCGCAACCCTCTCATATAGTGCCTCATGCTGTGGTGGTCCCTGACCATAACATTATTTTCATTGCTACGTCATCACTGTTATTTTGCCACTGTCATGAATCGGGCGACCCCTGTGAAAGGAGTGGCGACCCACAGGTTGAGAAGTGCTGCTCCATGCCATGCTGAACAAAGGAGCTTGCAGCCGGTCCCTCGACATAATGGGTGGGTTTGCAAGAATCTGCCAGGAGCCTGGGAGGCAAATTTTGCTTCCCTGAGCGCAGGGGACCAGAGCCATCTGCTGGGTGCTGTTTTGAGGGAGCTGGTGTGACTGTTGCAGGGTGAAATGCGGAGAACAGCACCACTTTTTTCCCTTGCCGGGTAAAAATAACCTGCAAGGCTGGGGGAAGCAAATGGGGGCTGGGAGGCCGGCATTGCGGGAGGCGGGAGCCTGCGTGTGCTTGATGCCATCTGCTGCCATCTGCCCCAGGGAGGTAGGGGCCTCCTCCCTGCCCCCTGCCCCCCACCCCAGCAGCCTTGGCCTCACCTGCCAGCACCTGTCCAGCCACCAGCATCAGCCTTGAGAAAGGGAGCATCTTCCTCCAAGAGCCTTTACCCTGGGGCCACTCCAAGGGCCAAGCCCATGAAGTGAGGCTGGTGAGAACAGCCTGGCTACTCCCACGGGGGTCAGACTGACCGAGTTTCTCACCCGCACTCTCCCAACTGGCCCCACACAGAAGCTGGGCATGGCTTTTGATCATGAAACATGTTACTTAGGGAGGGGAGGGGAACAGGAAGCTGGTGAGGTTGGGATTGTTAATTTATGCAGTTTCCACTGCAGTGAGGATTAAAAATAGCCTCCTTTCAAGAAAACTTGCTGTCAGTCTGCCTTGTGGGCCATCTCTTGCTGGATTTCAGGGCTGGTGGGCACGGGGCACAGATGGGGAGGACCCCTTTAGCTGTGGGACCGGCAGACCCTGGTCTGCCAAGCTGGGCTGAGACTGCCCTCCACAGTGAACAGCCTGGGAATGGACTGGTTCTCCCCAGGGGACGCCTGCTCTTAGGTCGGCGGCACCCGTGGGACCTGGCTTGAATGTCAGGTATGTGCTAAGCACACAAAAGAATTGATTTGCAGGTCAGATGAAATTTCAGGAGCCATCAGTCGTTGGATGCCTCCATGGACCTAGGGAGTGTGTGTGTGTGTGTGTGTGTGTGTGTGTGTGTGTGATATTTCTCCTCTCATCCTCATACTAAGTTTCCATTATCACCTCCATTTTACAGAAGGAGTCACTGAGAGGCACTCCGTTTAATTGCCTTGCTAAGTCAGAGGGCTAATTGGCGGCAGAGCTGGGATTTGGATCAAATGCCTACACTTGTAATCACTTTGCCAACCTCCCTTCCCCAGCCATCTGGAGTCTGACCACAGAATGCAAGTCTTTGGGAAGTTTGGGGGCCCTTCAAACCCCGTCACAGAACTCTTACAAAGGGAGAGGGGCAGGCCTTGCCCAGCACTGCACAGCCTGTTAAAGGCAGAGGAAGGATTCAAACTCAGGCCAGTTCGCTTCAAAGCCCAGCAGCTCACGCCTGCCTTCTCTCCAGGTGTCGACCACGGCCACTTCCTCACCTTCACCAGCCACACTCCAGGGATTTGAGATGGGGAGGCATACCGTTTGGAGTTTTTTTTGAAAGTTAAAAACCTTTTCGTTGTTTTTTGGCATGGCTATTTTATTTATCTGTTTTAAAAAATCATTTTATTGGGGTTCATACAACTTGTGTCACCATCCATGCATACTCCATGCATATATCAAGCATAGTTGTACATTTGTTGTCATCATCATTCTCAAAACATTTGCTTTCCACTTAAACCCCTCATATCAGCTCCTCATTTTTTCACCCTCCCCTCCGTTCCCACCTCCCTCATGAACCCTTGATAATTTATCAATTATTAGTTTGTCATATCTTACACTGTCTGACATCTAACTTCAGCCACTTTTCTGTTGTCTGTCACCCAGGGAGGAAGTTATATGTACTTTCTTGTCATCGGTTCCCCCTTGTCATCGGTGCCACTCTCACCACTGGTTCTGAGGGGTTCGTCTGTCCTGGAATCCCCGTGTTTCCAGTTCCTAGCTGTACAAGTGTATATCCTCTCATCTAGCCAGATTTGTAAGGTAGAATTGGGGTCATGATAGAGGGGCGTGGGGTAGAGGGGTGAGCCCTGGTGATGCCACCCGGTCAATGCTGGACTGCTAAGTACAAAGTCAGTGGTTCACACTCATCACCTTCAAATCCTTCGGAGAGATATGAGGCTGGCTGTTACCATAAGGATAGCTTTGGAAACCATGCACAGGGCCTCTATGACTTGGATTCAACTATGGCAGCGGGTTCTTTGGGTTTCTTTCCTTTGAGGAGTCCTTGAGTGAAGCTGAGCAGCCTATGCTTGTGGGGATTATGGCTACGCCTTGGGCTGTGAACCACAGGTCAGTCGTTCAAAACACCAGCCGCTCCTTGAGAGAAAGAAGAGGCTCTCTGCTCCTGTAAAGAGTTACAGTCTTGGAAACATGCAGGGGCAATTCTATGCCGTCCAATAGTAGACACACCCCTCTCCTGGCTGAGAGGTTGAAGGGTGGGGTCCACCCAGGTGTTTCAGTATGGGTAGACTAGATAAACAAATACATAGACTCACATATGGATATAAGGGAAAGGTTTATATATAAGAGGAATGGAACATTGAGAAAGCATCCCAACCCAGTCCAGTTCAAAGTCACAAGTCCGATATTAGCCCATATGCCTGATACCAGTCTACAGTGTCGCCTTCCGACTCACAAAGTCACAGGTCAGTGGGTGCAGAATCCCAGCGCTGGCAGGTCTCCCCATGGCTCCTCGCTTCCAGGGCTCAGGGTCCATCAACAACATCCAGTGGTGGTAGCAGCAACTCAGCACTGACAGGGATCCCCACGTGGTCTCTCCAGCTTCAGAGGTCTGACTCCATCAGGGCAAAGTCGTGTGGCTTCTCCTCTGGCAACTTAGACGCTGCCATCTTGTCTTGTCCATGATTCATCGTCTCTGAGACAAACTCCCAACAACTGGGGAAGATGACTTCTCATCTCCATGAGCGAAATATCGCAAGATTTCCCAGAAGTCTCAGGAGAAAGCCATGCCCACACGGAGGCCTCATTGGCTACTCAATGGCTATCTCCAGTTTAACAGGCTAGACTTCACCCCTACATTTCAATCATAAAATTAACATAAGCACATGACTGCCACACTAGGGGGACACTTGGAAGAAAGGCCTGGCCATCTCGTGCTCAAAATCCAGCCCCTGGTGGCTCAATGGAACATAGTGTCCCCTCACACACACCTGGACCCTGAGGAAAAATGGGATTTCTGCTTATTGCACTCCCATGTTTTAGAAAGCAGGAAGGTTTGTTCCACCACTTGGTGGGGGCGGGGCTCTGAGGGACACATGTGGGTGCTGTGAGGAGGCAGCTTCGGTTCTCTGGCAACCTCCCTCCCTGCGAAGACTGCTGCCTCCCAGGGACGGAGGGAGGAGCTGTGTGGGGTTTAGGGAGAGATTGACTCCTCCAAGCCTGTCTCTTCGCCTGGGGGGATATTCTGGGGTGGGGTGGGAGTGGGGGCTAGGTGACATCCCCCAGACCCACGTTCCTCTCCTGCCTCCCCACACTGCGAGGGGCGGCCCAGAGAGGCCAGCCGAGGAGCCGTGCAGCGGAGCCCGTTGGTGGACTCCCGGCTTTCCTTGATGTGGAGCCGGAATATGGGTGACAGATGTGGGAGCCGTGCAGCCCGGAGATGAAAGATGCCTCCATCTGCTTGTTCTGAAGAAAATATCGGGACCACAAGAAGTGGATGGTTGCTTTCCCTAATGGGGACCGCGTGGGCTAGTGTTCAAAGGGCCAGGGGGAGTGGGTCTTAAAGCCAGCCTTGACAGCCCCCAGCCCTAGAGTCCTGACATTCAGCAGGGTAGGTGAAGTGGGCATATGGGGCTGGCTCACTAAGGGAGGTGTTGGGACCCCTCTACTGCAGGGGAGAGCCCTGGCTTCAGGGTGGCCTCCGGGTAGCACTCCAGTTCTTCTAAGAAGTGGCAGCTACCGTTCACTTAGCCTTCACGGATGCCTGCTGCCCAACTCCGGTGCCCCACTCTGGAAAGAGCCAGCACACCAGCCCTCTTCTGTGAACTAGGCAAAAAGCTACACATGCATCTTAAACAGAGTGGGAGTGGAAGGCAGCAGCTGCCACGGCACTGGGGTACCCCTCGACCTGTCCCAAGTCACCTGTGCTGTGAGCTGGAGCCCACCCCCACCCTTGCCAACTCATATCCGACCCCCCAGAGGCACCTGTCAGGGGAGGAGGTAGCTTACAAAGCCAGTACCACCTAATGGAACCCGGACACAGCCTGGCCCCCTTCCCCTCTGCTCCTCTTGGCGCGGTCAGCACACTGAAATCATTTGTTAAACGGCAGCACACTAGGCAGGCCCACTTCAAATGTGGGGACTCCCTCTCATAGAAACTGCGTGAACTTGGACAAGCCGTATATCTTTGTGAGCCTCAGTTTCTTCATCGGTGGAATGGGAATGAAGTGCTCAGTACAAACGCCGGCGTGAGCATTCACGAGTGCAAGTTGCCTGCCCCTACACTGTCTTTCTTTACTAGGTGACATGTATATTTGTCTCCTTTTCCGAAAGTATCCCTATACCTCCTTTGTTTGCTGGAGTCCCGTTTCCCCGTTCACTGGTTCAGAATCCTCTGCACAGTCTGTGTTAGACTCTTCCTGTCTCGATCGCTGCAGCCTGTGATATCCCCACCTCCGTGACGAGGGCCGAGTACAGAGAAGGGCAGTGTCCCCACGCACGCAGAGCGTGGGATTCAGACGGAGGCCGGCTGGTCCTCCCCCTCCATGTGCTGTCACCTCCCAGGCTGCTGCGCTCTGTGACGCTGGTGCCCTGACTTCTGTCAGTCATGGGTTCCCTCTCCAGCCAGCTTTGATCCGTTCAGTAGGAGCAGGCGATAGGACAGGGCCCAGAAAACAAGAGGAGCAGGTGGGCTGTGTGTTCACCGAGTCACAGAGGTCTTGGTGGCGCTGTCCAGGAGCAGGGGGCGGCTGCCTGCACGTTCAGTGGGTCAGACCTGGGAGCTGCCCTGTGGGAGAACCGGTGGATTCCAGCTGTGAGGTCTGGGGAGGTTTGAGTACATGCCCCACATCACCGGGGCAAAGATATCGAGGTTCGAAAGCACAGGACACCAAGTCAAGGCACACGGGCCACATCAACCACAGGGTCTGGGCTCAAGCTCCTGCCCAGTAAAGGGCTTCCGTGCACCCGAATTAAATTCCCATGTGGTCACTTACAGGTCTGGGGTTGGCAGGGCTGTATGTGTGGCTTGCAATGAAGCCTGTGGACCACGTGCTTGCAACCGAGATGCGTCAGGGAGGGTGGCTTGGTCCCCTTACACTGGCAATGAGGCCCCCTTACATGTGCAGCTCCTCCAGAGACAGACTGGGCTTGCTCCTCCTGTAAGCAGTGGCGGTCGCTCTGAGTCAGCAGTGACTGGAAGGGGGCGAGCGGGTGAGTAGTGTGCACTGATGGGTATCTGCTGCTGGCACACTGGTTGCCAGACCTAGACCCCTGGCCAGGTGCCAGCATCGCTGGCCGTTAGCTGGTGCACGCAGGCACTCTTTGGTGCTGGTGCCCCACAGACGGGACATCCAGAAGTCACTCTTGCCTTTGCTTCCCTGGAGCCTCAGAGGCCGCACCCACTTTGCCATCATCAGCCACTCCAGCCGGTCTGCCCTGGGAATCCATGGTTACTACTGCCCTCTGGTGGCACCTCCCGGAAACACATGCTCGATGACTTCTGTTGGTGCCATAGCCCAGGCAACAGAGCAACAGCCTCCGGGGAAATGGAAGGCCCGAGGGTCCCATTCAACCTGTTTATGGTACACAGGGCCAAACGGAGTCGCAAAGAGGGACCAACCGGGAGGTGTTAGGACACCATTCTGAGGGTATGCACAGTGGCTGTAGACAAACAACGGAACTACCCCGAGCCTGTGTCTGATCTAAGAGGTCTACCACAGGCTCACATACCCTCTAAGCTTAAGAGATGGTGATCTTGGTATGAGGTCAGTACTTGGGGGCCCAGAGGGACCCCCCCCCCCACCATCAGGTGGGCACGGCACCTTCCTTGGTGCTACCTATGCTCTCTTCAGGGAGCGCTGGGGTCTCCGACCCTCTGCTCTGACTTCTGGGTGGGTCTTACCTGTGGCCTCCGTACCCAAAGGCAGCTCTGAGTGGAGAATGCCTGCTGCCTGCACGTCTGAGTTCTGGGGACAGGGGTCTTCGGTCTGAGTTCCTCCAAGGGAAGGGCCGGACGTGATGGTGTGAGCAATGGACAGGTCACGGCAGTCCACAGTAGGCTGCCCGGGAGGGCGGTCTTTCCAGGCATTGGCCTAGGGTGGCATCTGGGTCTGGCATAAGGTGTTAGCTCGTCTCTGCCTGTTGACGGACAGAGGGCCCAGTGAGCAGCCTGAGCCTCCTCACCGACCCACCCGGCACCTGTCCAGGCTGGTTCAGATTGAGTAGCCATTGAAATCAGGTTGAGGTCATCTCTACTGTCTGGTCCTCATGCCAGGCCCATGTTCCCAGGCACTGCCAGCCAGCAGTCGTCCTCAGTGGGTTGTGGTCTATGCTTTACCACCGCCAGCCTCGCTTGCTCACATGTCTTCAGATGGAGCACATGCCGTATGCACATGATGCTGATGTTTCTGCTCCAAAGTAGCCTGCAGGTTCGGTACTGTTGCTCTCTGGCAACAGATGTGGAAACTGAGTCACACTCAGGTGGAGGCACTCAGTGAAATGAGAGCTTCCCGTGTCCCCAGAGGAGCCCTGGCGGCTTGGTGGGTTGGGTGTTGGGTTGCTTATCTCGGGGGCAGGCAGGAGTTTGCACCCCAGGGAGGAAGACAGATGCTGTGGTCTGCTCCAGTAAAGACTGACAGCCTCACAAGCTGGGGGAGCGCTCCTGCTCTGTCCTCCAGGCTCGCTATGAGTAGAAGTCACTTAGTGGCAGAGAACTCGGTTTGCGCCCCTGGCCTTGACTTAGTGCCGGCTAAGAATGCAAGACCCTTCTAGAGCGACCTGGAGTGACAGTCTATCTCAGGGTGCGCCCCCATCCCTTCACGAGCAGAGTGTGTCTGTGGTGGTGTATGTGGTGGTTGGGGGTGGGGGTGGGGGCTCAGGGACCCAGTGACTGTCACCTGCTGCCTTTACCTTGTGCCAGCTGTTGGTTCTCTCTTGCTCCTTCCACCTCTCTGCACCAAATGCTTGCAGGATGTCTAGTTCTGGCATTGGTGGGGGACACTGAGTTAGGAGACCTGGAGAGGCCTGAGGGAGCCTAGCACCCCCTCCGAAGCCACAAGGCGTCTTCCTTTGGCACAGTCTCCATTCAGACTCACTGCTGTTGAGTCAATGCAGACTCAGTGACCGGAGAGGACAGGGTGGAACTACCCCTGTGAGTTCCCGAGACGGTGACTTATTGCAGGAGTGGAGAGCGGCTGGTGGTTTCAAAGTGCTGACCTTGTGACTGGCAGCCCGATGCATAACCAGTCTGCCTCCAGGGCTCCTTAGCTTCCAGGAAAACCTGTAATTTAAAACATCATACATGTGGACAGTTGAATCAGGATTTAGCCATACGAGGGTTGAATGACTCCAACACCAGCCCCCCATATGCTCCTTCTCCCAGCAGTCCTTTTGTGAAGTTTCTTGCACACCATTCCAGGGAGAGCTGCACCACAGCATGTTCTGATACCTCTCTCCTGCCCTGCCCGGTAGCCAGTGTCCTGCAGAGGTCACTTTCCCACTTGCCACGATTCCTTGTCAGCTCTCTGGACACGGAGCTTCAAGGCCTCTCTTACCTGCTGTCTTCCACCTGTGGGTTCGTGGCTCCTGGCACTCGGCAGTTGGTAGGCTCTCGGCCTCCTGATAGGCATTTTGGTCATTCTTGTCTGCCGCTATCCGGAACAACACACGCGGCCTGCCTCTCACCCTGCACAGGTGTGCACGTAGATGGATCCCCAAAGGCACAGTGTCCACTCCACGCACACAAGTGTTTAACTTTGCTAAATTCCGCCTCGGGGTTCTCTTCCACTAACAGGACGGTCGGATGGAACAAGGGTGTAGCAGGCACCCTTCCAGAGGCCCCCAGACAGCTCAAGACCACCACCCCCTCAGGAATCGCCCCTCCCAGCTCGCTGTGGTGTCTGGCATTCTCTCCCCCTCCTTGACCCCTGGGCTTTGTGTCCAGTAGGCTCAATGTATCAGAGCGGATGTATCAGACTCAGATCCTATGTGCACATTTACATCTGTTAGCAATGGAGCCTGGACCTGGCTGGAGCCTCGGCAGTACTTCCCCAGACGCTGGACACACCTGCCCGCAGGGATCCCGGCCACCGTAAAAGCAATAAACAAATAACATATATTTTATGATTGTGATGGCTTCGGATGATGAGAAGCCGAACTGGACTCTTTTCTCTTCTTTTTCTGATTGCAATAGAAATGAAAACATTCTCACGGACCCCTCAAACCCCTAGACCCAGTTACAGCACCTCATTCTGCCTGAGAAAGAAATCGGCCTGGCCCTGGCCCTCTGGCCAGCCCTCTGCGTGCACACTTGCCTCTCCTCACACTGGGCCGTGACACCCAGGTCTGAGATGCTGGCCCATGAGAGCCACACCAGGCACAGCCGGTCACCAAAATGCACCAGACACCAGCGGGCTGGATAGAGCACAATTGCATGTCCAAGGAGCTTGCGCCAGCAGGAGTCTCTGGACAGGACAGAATCTCTGTCCGCAGATTCCAGGGTGGAGACTGGAGACATCGAGCCAGAGACAAGGGCAGGGACTGCTCCCAGACAAACCTCTATCCAGGTCAGCTGCAACCCTGACAAAGGATGTCCTACCCACCCTCTGGAGAGCCCAGAGCCAGTGCAGGGGTTCATCTTTGTTCTGCAGCCTCCACCCACCCGCATGTGGCTTTTGAGAAGCCAGAGCTCCAACGGAAGGTGCTGCATCCTGACAGGTGCCCAGAGGAGCCCAGCACCCAGTAACCTCAGTCCCAGCATCTCTCCCCAAGTCACCCACCTCAGTGCTGTGGAGTGCGTGCGGGCATGCATGTGGGCATGCGTGGTCTTCAAACCAGAGTGTGACTGACTATCACGCACGCCTCCCATCTCATGTTAATGCAAGTGGAGCATGGTTAGAAACCTGGAGGTTGATAGCTCAGCAGTAGTTTCCTCTCCGCTCCACATTTTATTTATGGAGTGTGCTTACCGTCCTTAAGTAGGAGAAGGCGGGAAAGACCCGGAGGAAGGATTAATCAGGAGAAGGTGGATTCAATAAGCGGGCTTGGAGAGCAAATCTAGAATTGGATTTATTCCCCTTTTTTGTTTAAACTACAGCTGATTTCCATGGGCCTCAGATTCTTGAAATCTTGTTGCCTCGTGTCTCCCCTGCCTCTACTTTAGGGTCCTGCTTCCATTCACCCCGGGGATGTCCTTCCACTCAGCCACTCAGCCATGGCTGAGTGGCCCCTGACCACTGCTGGTCGAGAAAGGCTGCAAGACAGACCTTTATAAGACTCGACTCCCACCAAGGCCCTCCCATTTAAAAATGTCCCCGTGATCAGAATTGTTATTGTCTACCTTTCCTTCGATGCTTCATTGTTTCAGGTACCTTTCCATCCCTCTTGCTGCTCCACCTTACACAAAGGGCTATGGTGATGCTGAGGGGTCAGCGCCAGGCTGCGAACCACTGGGGCAGTGGTTCAAAGCCACCAGTTGCTCCTCCAGAAAAAGAGAAGGTTGCCTGCGCCCATGAAGATGTGCCATCTTGGAAATGCTAGCCAGGCTCTCTATGAGTTGGAATCCTCAAGATGGCAGTGGGTTTGCTTTGGTAGTGCCCTCTTCAGGAATAATTCTACCCGTTTTGTAGTTACAGAACCCAAGGCAGAGAGAGGTTGAGGGGGCAGATGAAGGCCACACAACAAATGAACAGGGCTCAAGTTCAGCACCTTTTCTCACTCAGCAAGAGTGAGAAACAGCTGCTTTCAGCATGCCCCTGGACAGCCAGGGGTGGAGGGGGACCCAGGACCACATGGAGCCTCCAGCTTGGACCATCCAGCCTCTGGGCTGCCCTGAGGACGTAGAGGAAGGCCAGCGGGCTTCTGTCCCATTCCCAGCGTGCTTTGCCTCTCCTCCCTGGCAGTTTCCAGACAATGGCATTGATCTGGTTTCAAGTTTGTTTGGTTTTTTAAAAACTTAAAGTCAGGCCGCGTTGGAATGGGTTGCTCACTTGATGCTTTCCCTTGGCAGCTATTTCCCTTCCAGGAAAGAGCCAGTGTGGCCCTCCCTCCTGGAAACAGAGCACTCCTGGCCCAGAGAGGGGTGGGAAAGGGCCTAAAAGACAGGGCTCCCAGGCCCCCTGCCCACTACATTGGGTTGTAGGGGATGGTGCACAGCCCAGGAAACCCGAGCAGACGGGCAATGGAGCTCAACACCACAGTCCGTGCAGAGCATGTAATGACACCTTTTGGGGGTTTGTGAGGGGCGCCGAGGCCCAGGCAGCACTGACCAGCGGAGTGCAGGAGCCAGTGAGGCCTAGGTTCCTGCAGAGCAGATGACTTCCAGACTTCACTCAATTCCCTGGCTTGCTCTGCCTGAGCGTAGTCTGGTCTCTCCCTGTCCGCCCAGGAGAGTGGCTGGGCAGCTCTACCAGACCAGGGACTCCAGGGCTGCGGAGGCCAGAGTCCATTCTCACGCACAGAGACCCTACAGGATGGGGTGGAACAGCTGCTGTGACTTTCCAAGACTGTAACCATTTGTGGGAGTAAATAGCCCTACAAAGTTGTGGGTGGTTTCAAACTGCTGACCTTATGGTTAGCAGTCCATCACAGAATCACCAGCGCACCCTTAAGGAATCTAGTAGGGAGGAAAATAAATGTACAGACAACCAGGCCTTCCCATCAGACAGATGCATCTGAATTTTGCCTGTCAGGGCAGTGGTCGTCAAGTCCCAGGACAACCCCCCTCAAACACAGCTAACCCTGTCTGTCCATGGGGACATGGGAGTGGCTGTGGTGCTTAGTGTTCAGACTAAGACCAGAAGACAATCTTATGAAAAGTCCTGTAGATCCCGAGGATCCAATCCCATGATCTGTGGGGCCCCTGCCCTCCCTGTACCCCTGGCACCTAACCTGGGACCTGGCCCAGAGGGAGTGAATGAATGTACACTGCAGTGGTGCCATCTGGTGCTTGGTCCGGGGCTTCTGGAGCATACTCTATGAATGGAGTGAAGATGCGCCCTCAGGAGTGATGCGGGCAGGTGCCAAGGTCGGCCAGTGGCAATGAGCTAGGACTGCCACAACAGAACCACCTACAGTGGGTGCCCATACAGAAGAGATGCCTCTGTTCTCACCCATTGGGAGGCGAGGCAGCAGAATTGGCAGGGGTGGGCAAGGTCTGGTTCTCCCTACTGTTAGTTGTTACAGAAGAGAGCTAGCTCTCTTCTCTCTCTCTCTCTCTCTCTCTCTCTCTCTCTCTCTCTCTCTCTCAACTTTGGTGGGACTTTTCTTTGCATCCCGTTCCATAGCAATCTCGCCTGCTCAGCCACCCCTGTATCTGTGTCTGTTCTACTCCCTTTAGGAAGCACCACTTGGAAGTGATTAGGTTTAGGACCCACCTGACTCCAGTGCCAGAACCCCAAAATTGTCGATTCTAGTAGTGGTCTGACAGGGCAAGTCAGAGCAGCCCCATGGGTCTTCCAAGGCTGCAATCCTTCGGGGAAGCAGACTGCCACATCTTTCTCCTGGGGGAGGGGATTGCTGGGGGGCTCCAACTGTTGACCTTTTAGTTACCAGCTGGTGCTTAACTGGGGTGCGACCCTATGCTCATTGACATGAGCAAAGAAACCCCCAGCTCCAAACAAGGGCATCACAGGTAGAGGAGTTAGGTCAGAGGCATAAATGTGGGCATGATGCCGGCAGACAAAGGTGTGGGGGACAAGAACAGGTGGAGAGGGAGGAGAACTTGGCCAGCTCACAAGACCACACCTGCTGCCATGGAGCCGAGGCCCACTCCAGGGGATATGGGGAGACTAGTGTCCAGGGCTATGGATCTTTATGGGAGCAGCCAGCCTCATCGCTCTCCCATAGAGCAGCTGGTGGGTTTGAACCGGCGACCTGGAGGTTAGCCGTACTCCGTCAGGGCTCCTGACCAATGACCACCAACACTCGATGTGGAGCCCCGGGCTTCGGGTCTGAAGCATCCAGAGGCCTGCCTACTAGACTCATTTAAGTTTGGCCAACAGCTCCTTTAAGAGTCTGCTCTAAGATGCGCCTAGGGTTCCAATTGGACTCTTGCTTATAGCATCCCACGAAGCGTTCGACCACGACGGAGGTTCTTCTCCGTGTATTTTTGAATATGCTTAAGGACGAGTGTCCGTAATAGGTCGTCTGTAGTCCATGCACACTTTGTGTCCGTCTTCCCAGGTGTGGGCCTCGAGAAGGTGCGGAACCGGGCAGCTGTGAGCCTGCGTGGGCTCACCCTTGTCCCAGGTGGGCCTGTTCCTCTGGCTGCCTCCGCTCTCTGCGCCTCCATCCCCAGCGTGGCTCCCGTGCCAGGGGACTGTAGGGACCGTGCTTCCCCTGCCAAGCTGGCTGATGGGGAGCCAGGGGCAGTCGGTAATTAAGCTCACCTGTCAGGAATTTAGCTCCAGTCAGCATGAAAGGCGTCCGCTGCCGTCCCCTGTTTCATTTCCTGGGATGTCAAGACATCTGAATTTAAGCTCTTTATGGGAACAATCTTTGACCCAAAAATGTTAGAACGGGGATTAGCCGAGCTGGAGTTTCGGGGAAGTGACCTGCGCGTTGTGACTTCGCGGGCTGCTGGAGGAGGCTGCTCGTTTGGGAGGGAAACTAAGCTCCAAGCCTTCATCGCTGGTGGAAGCAATTTCTGGGATCCTGGCACTCAGACGCGATCGTCAGCGGTTCCCCGGAGGAGAAATTCGGTCGGGTGAGGCCAGAGTCTTGGACGAATGAAAATGCCAAGAGCTCAGAATTCGGCCGCCCGTCTTCTGCGGCGAGGCCTGAAGTGCCTCTGTGGCTTTGAGGGCGCCCTGTCTGAACCCCTGTTCCCACGGGTGGGCCTCAGGAGTGGGGGCCAGACAGAGCTTTGTTCTGGACTCTGGGAAAGTACAGCCTTGGTGCCCTTCCAGGGGCATCTAATGAGCACACTGGAGGCCCAAACCTTCCGCTGGAATTCAGCTTCCACTTCCATGAAGTTGGGCACGCCTGATTGCTCTATCTGCCCTCTGTCTCTTCGGGACACTGATTCTCAGTCGGCCCAGTGAGTGGAGCAGAGTGCAGTTGCTCTGAACAGCGCTCTCCATCCCAACCAAACGCCCAGCCATTGAGCCCAGGCCGGCGTCAAGTGACTCTCTGGGACAGGGTAGAACCGCCTCAGCGGGTTTCTGAGACGGTCACTCTTTACAGGCGTGGACCCTTGAACCTCACACTGTCTTCTGAGTCTCTGCTGGGTGGGTTCCAATGCCCAACTTCCTGGCAGGTGGTCCAACACACATGTGGTGCCATCCAGAGACTCCTGGTGTGCTGGTCAGCACTGCCACGTCGCACCTCGACCATGTTCACCTTCATTTGATTCTCTGTTTGCCTAGCTTTTCTTTGTGGAACCCCAGGGGGCCCAAATGCCTAATAGTAGCCTAGAGGGTGGCATTTTGAGCCCACTGACTGAGAGCCCAGAAGAAAGGCCTTCTGCTGAAGCCGCTCCACTCTGTAGCTCACTGGGCCACCAAGCCTCCAGGGTTGTCTGTCAAGGCTCTGGGAGCCGGGTTTTATACATTCCTCATATTTTAATCTTTCTGAAATAGGATGCACCCTGCAGTCCCCATGGCGGGGGATCTCAGACACAACAAAAGATCACCATTCCCAGCCCTCCTTTAAGGCTCAGCTCGAGCAGTCCCTTTTTGGGCTTAGCTTTCTCTCTCCAGTTGCCCCAGCCTCTGGTCTAACGACCCTCTACTTGCCAGCCTTCTTGTCTCCCAGCACTGGGACCTCCTAGAGCAGCGGTTCCCAATGGGGGTGGAGGGGGTCAAACGACCCTTTCAGAGGGGGCACCCGATTCATAACAGTCACAGAATGACAGGAACACAGTAGCATCAGAAATAATCTTATGGCTGGTGGGGTGAGGGGTCACCACAACATGAGGAACTTCATTGAAGGGTTGAGGCATTAGGTTGAGAACCAGTGTGCTAGAGGCTGGCAGATGTTCCTGAATCTCTAGCTCCCAGCAGCCCATGGGGCAGAGCTGGTCCCCGGTGGTCTCCTGACCACTG
>PVJH01019995.1:0-41595 GCA_004026705.1 Nesogale talazaci | reverse complement strand
TACATTTCACAATAATATTTGGCCTTCTGTTCTCTAGCTAACTTTTGAAGATTTCTATTGAACTTATTGACTTAATTTTTTGTTCCATTTTCTAGATACTCCATGATTAAGAGGAAGTTTGAGAGTGCCAACTAACATTCACATTGGCCCTTTCACTCTTGTCTGTCTTTTTAATGACCCTTCTCTTTTTTGATGAATGATGATCTTCATGTACTTCCATAGCTTATCATTCTTCTGTTATTATTATTTAGTGCACCAAATTTGTTCCAGAAATTCAGATAGGATAGATTCAAGGTTATATTTTAGTTCTCATGGATTCATTTTAATTTTTTATCGGGCTTTAACCTATTTGTGCATTTGAGCAATTGATGGTCTGTTCCAAAGTCAGCATTTGGCCTGATTTTAACCACTGATATTAATCTTCTTCATCTTTTCTTCCTACAGTTGAAATCAATTTTATTTCTGTGTATTTCATCTGGGAGAGTCCATGCATATGGTCATCTTTTGTGTTAACACAGATATTTTCTGTGAACAAGTTGTTGCTTAAGCAAAATTCTTTCATTATAGTTCAAGCTGCTTTCTGACCTGTTTTTGGTCTGAAATCTCTAGTGAAAACCCATTCATTTTTGTTGAGACTGCTTGTATTTTAACTATAAGGGACATGCCTTCTACAATCAAAGGAACACATAAGCCAGCACAGGAGGACAAACTGACAGACAAGTGGTGATCAATATCATTAGATGTTAAAATTGCTAGGAAATAAAAATTAAAACTTATTACAATACTCAATAGCCATTTTGATACCATAAAAAAGTTCAATTGGTTTATTCACTATTGAATAAATAAAAGTTCTAGGTTCCATTCACTTTTGGGTCACAGGGACTTCAGATTATTTTTAGAGATGCATGTCCTGGTCTACTGAGAAGGCTAAACAACAGTATCGAAGCCTGGATGTCAAGCATTGAAAGACCTAATAGTTTTGTTGTTTTATTAGTATACTATACTCTTAAGATAATTAGGGACTGAGCCCACTGGCATAGTGGTTGAGTGTGGGGCGTGGCCCACTGGGTTGGTGGTTCAAATCCAGCAGTAGCTGTCCAGGAGCAAGGCTGCACCTCCCACTCACACCAGTGGGCAGTGATGCCCAAAAAAAGATAATTAGATATATCAATAATGTAATATTGTTTTACCTAATTTTTTTCAATGGCAAGAGGCCTTTTTCAAAAGGGCACTAGGATTTCATTTTCCAAAAAAAAGGAAGTTCTGATTTCTTTCTGCTGACTCCCAGCCCTGCAAACTACATATGCTAAACTGGTAGGACAGTAATGGTGGCATATCATACCAGACGTGGTGCTAAGAGCGGGTGTCAATGTTCTGTTTTTGTTTTATTTTATCAGATTTGTTTGTTTGTTTTAAATATATCTCTACATATGTTAACAAACCCGTTCTAGAAACATTTAAATTGAAGAATCTGCTGCTAGGTTGCTTGGAATATATTCTTTCTGAAACATATTTGGAAAACTACACATTTTTGTTAATCTAAATTCAACAGCCTGAATGCATAATTTACATTTCACAACATAAAATTGATATGTTCTCATGGTTCAAACTTACCCACTTTCTTCCATATTTTAAGAATTCATAACTTAAAGCAGTTATTTTCACTCTGATACACCAAAGCATTGTCCACAATATCCATCACATTTATCACCTAAAAGCAATATAATTAGAAGAGTAGATAGATATTAATGAAGTAGTAACTTAAATATATTTTAATGTGTAAAACTTGCATAATAGTGCTGATAAATTAATATTATACTTGCATGAAAATTTATAACTATAATACCTTTGAACAACTTGCATGGTTAAAACAATTTTTACTAGTACAACTATTGGCAGCTGCCAGACATCCAAGCTGAAATCAGAATAACACAAAGAATGAAAGCTACAACTATTCTTATCCAATAGAGCTTGGTTGAAAGCAGAGAATACTAAACAAGATGTGCGTGTGTTTTATGGACTATGCAAGGATATTAAACTCTGTGGATCGCAACACAAAGTGGAAACCAACTCCAGAACTCTTAATTGTGCTTCTGAGTACCTTGGACCTCTAGCAAGGGACAGTACTTTAGAAAGAACATGGGGATACTGAAGGGTTTCAGAGCAGAAAAAGTTGGCATTGTGTTTTATTTGTAATTATATTGATTCAAACTGTATGCTGAGAAGTTAATGTCAGAAGCTAAAATATAAGAAGTGTTTGGCATCAGGATTGGAGGAAAACTCATTAACAAATTGCCAAAGCCAACAACTAGCCGAAAGGTAACAAGTCACTGAAAGTCAAGAGATCTTGAAACACTTAGAGATGAAGGTGAAAGACTAGAGTCTTCAACATGAAGTATTGCTCAACAAAAATATTATAATGCTCATATAAATACATATATATGTATATATATTCTTACATGTAAACAGTATAAAATCATAAGAAAGCAAACTGTTGCAAATTTCATTTCCCTAGTTCCACAATCATATCTCATGAAAACAATAGTGAATAGATTAAATGACATCTTATATTAGGTAAATATGTTACAAACGTCATCTTTAAAATGTTAAAGAACAGAGATCTCACCTTAACGATTAAGGGGTACCTCAGTCAAATGTGACATTTTCCATAAATTTATATTCAAGAGAAAGCTGGGAAATGGATATGTGAAAAGAATTGTACTTGCACCACATTGCTGGCAAAGAGTAATGAATATACCATGGGTTTCCAAAAGAACAAACAAATCTGTCTTGGAAAAATGCAGCTTGGAGGGCTCCTTAGAAATCAGATGACAAGACTTCATCTTAAGCATTTTGGACATGTCATCAGGAAGGACCAGTCCACAGACTGGCATGGCATCATACTTGGAAAAGGTCATCATGCTTGGCCAGTCAGAGAGAGAAGGTTCTCATGGACTTGAACTTCATCACAGTGATGGGGAGGATGGTGCAGGGATGATCAGTGTAATACATAAGGGCACTATAAGCCAGAGATTATTCAATGGCACTTGACTTAAAAAAAGTAAATTAAATAATAATTTGAAATTTTAGACTAGGTATGCTTTAAGATTATATGCAATTCACATATCAGAAAATAGAGACAAATTACTTAGCTAATAAAATTATAATTTCAAATTCTAAAAACTAATATTTAAACCATAAAATGTTAGTTATTACAGTCCATTGTCATGTAGTTGATTGTGACTTACAGCAATCTCACATGTGCACATTAGAACTGCTTCATAAAGTTCAAAAGTTATACCTGTTTACTAAGGTGAAGCACAAAACTTTCATCACAGGGCTTAGTAAAATTTTTCACTTGTGACTCTTTCACCCCTCAGAAATTTTAAATGTGGGTAAGTGCTGCGGGCAGTTGGTTGAAATCATTATGTGTTTAATGTTTAATTAAATTTAGCCACTGTTGAGCGTTCAGAAAACTTTTGTTGTTGCCAATTATTTTATGGCTCCACCTTCATTTACATGATCCCATGTGGATTATGAATCAAACTTGATGACACTTTAGTGAGAAGGTACATGCTTACACATTTGAAACACTTAAGGGCACCTTAAAAAGAATAATTAGGCTGAGCCCCAGTGACATAGTGGTTGTGCGTGGGACTGCGGCCCACTGGGATGGAGGTTCAATTCCAGCAGTGGCTCCACAGGAGCAAAGGATGGGCCTCCTACTCCCTCCACCACACGGCAGTGATGCCCCAAAAAAAGCAAACAAAAAGAATAGTTAATTATTTAAGCAGCTTTAACTTGGGGTTCTATTAAAGAATTAAAGAGGTGTCTCTCTAGGATGTTTGATTACAGAAAGTGAAAGGTATCAGCCATTCCCATTGACTTCTTGCATAGTTCTCATGGTATGCATGTTTTAATTGGACTGTTTTGCTTTTCTGGGACTTCTTCCAAGATTGGCAATTTGCCTTTGGTTTTCAGAGGTTTCAATATGACAGGACTTCTTTTAAATATATTAATTTGGATTACTTCACATATATCATATCACTCCATAGTTCTTGTGTATTTTTGGTGGTTATTCTATCTTGTGCTTCTGATAATGGTGACCGTGCTCCTGTTGTTAGGAGATGGCAACAAGCTCTATGTTTTGAATTAGAGCAACCTTCTTTCTATACGACAGAACAGAACATTGTCCTGAACCCCTGTACCAAATGCTGCTGTGCGTGAGGCCGCTCTCACAGTCGCTTTGTCTGACCATCTCCCTGGGACTCGTTCTACTTGCTTGTGCCTCTCAGTTTCAGCACACGAAGCCATTCTAGGATTAATCCCTCCTGATCATCTGTCAAAGGGAGACAGTCTCACTGTCTTCACTTCTTTCTTCTTCCAGTCTATAGCATGGTCTAAATACTTTTCTAACAATGTAATTCATACATACAGTTATTTTTCCTTTCTCATTTCCTTTCTCATTTTCCTTTCTCATTTCCTTTCTCATTTCCTGCTTTCATATATATGCATAATCTTATAAGTGGGTTTTAAAGAATTTGAGGAAAATCTTAAAGTCTTTTAATTCTATTTTCCTTGGAATTTAAAAGTTCCTATGTACATATATGTAAATGTCTAAGTTGAATTAATATGTATTCATATGTAAGTGCCCATATGTATTTGCATATATTTGGCTAATGAAAATGTATTTGCATAATTAATAAAGTACAGTTTGGATACTTCCTAGAAATAACAAAACAGGTGTCAGAACTCCTTTCTTGGGTTTAAAGAATTAGGGTCAGAAGCTATTGTGAATTCTCAATTATTTGGCATAGTCTGTCCTGACAGATATTTCAGCAGGTAATATGTTTTATAGTTCATATGTTTTACTAGTGAATGGTTTAGCAACATTTTATGTTTTAAATAGACATATATATTTAAATTATAGATTTATGGATATAAGTTAACCTCAGCATAAATAAAATGTTATAGTTCTTGATATTTAATTTGTTCTCTTTAAATATGTCAGGTGTATCTAACATAATATAAAATATTAGGACATCATAACTCAATTTTCTTGATCTGAAATGTTGCTTTATTTTTCTATACTGAGAACATATTTATCTGCATGGGCAAATTGCCAAATTGAAAATTGATAGAGCAACTTTACTTTAAGGAAGTGGGCAAATGCATTTACACTATTGCAGTAAGAGGCCAAGGTCAATGTGTGAGCCTCTCAAAGGCTCTCACACAGGGCAGCAGTGGCCACATTCATCTAAAAATCAACTGAACAGGGAGATTCATTGAAAATGTACAGGAATGTGGTACTAAAGTATAGATATGTGTTGGTTGAAGAAAAATGTGGAAGACAATCTAATAGCAGTACTGTGTTATATAATGCAACATTGCAAGTGGATGTAAAGATTTTGTGGTGGAGTAGACTTGCTTAATATGGTTCTTGTATCAGGGATGGATAAGATTTTCCACTCCACTTGTAGAAGAGTAAGCCATTTCAAACTGGAGGAAGAATGCCATTACCATTAACAATAAAGCAATACTGGAGGAGCAAGTGTGAGATTACCATACAGCCTGGTAGATACCACAGCCTTAAGGTCACTTGAGAAAGCCTAGGAGCACAACCAAGACCATCAAGTCGAGTGGTAGATTGCTTGGCCCACGATGCCACCTTGCTGAGTATCAGAAAGGAACATACCTCTTAGTATAGCTGAGAAAGATGTTTCAGAAAAAAGGAACTGTGTCTATAGCATTTTGTAACAGGGCATCTTTAGTAGTAAACTCTTTATCCTTAGTAGTTTCAGTAAAGTCTGTGTGGGCGCTACAAATATTCATAGAACCCAGTAAAGAGTAGAGTGTCCTGGAGGAGGTGATTGTGTCAAACAGGGTAAATAAGTGAGGAGGATGAAGGCATATCTAACTTCAGTCTGGTGACATTTAGCTTTGACTGATGTGAAATTGTATTCTCCTCCCTTGTGTTGCCATAGAAGGTTAGATGTGGCACGTGGGCCATTTTCTCAGAGTATAATTTGAGAAATTATTAGAAATGTATAACTACCGGCCTAACTGCAGACCCATAAAATGAAAAGCTACATTTAAACATAATGCATATCAAAGATTCAAATCAGTATTACAGAATGTTTCAAGTGATACATTCCAAAGCATATATCAATGTCCTAATACTTTGCTTATTGATATAATTCTAATTAAGTCAATGATTCTGTTTGTGTTAAAAATAATAACTGCATTAATTACTTCTAAATGATATTTATTTTGTTTGAAGTAATTACTATTAAGTTTTCCAACAGCTATTTACTTTAGCTGCAACATTTCTTAAAAGAAAAATTCTATGAAAAACCTCTAGTTCTCATGCTTAAGAATCATCACAAATAGTAGGACATTAAAGATTTCAAAAATACATGCTTTGCAAATATCCATGGAACTAGTGAATGAAAGATTTCAGATAAAATAAATAAAATACCATTCATTATTTTCTTGGTAACTATTGATAAAATGTCATGGAAGCTGTATATTTGTCTTTAAGCTAATTGCAGTGTATATTGTTTTGGTATTATAAAAAGTTCTATGTAGCAGCTTGATAGTGTTTTATGTACATAACTTACAGACTTAACATGAGACTCACTATTTTCTTGAACTTAAAAAGACAAGAAAGAAAGACCAAATAAGATGTCATAATATTTTTAAACTTCCCCTTTAAAGAATAATGGGTAAAGCAAATGGAAAACATGCTAAAAAGAATTCAGCAGAAAATTTCAAAGTACATCTCAAGAAGATAGAATATTAAAATGAAGTGTGCAAATACTTGTAGCTAGAAAATTTAAATGAACATGCTTGTCATCTCCCAAGTGGAAAAACAAAACAAAACAAAATCCCAAGCCTCAAATTATCATACTGAAAGATTCTATTGGGAATGTTGAAGCTCGGAAGCATCAAATGAAGATAGAATGAATACACAGAGTCACTGTACCAAAAAGGATATTATATTCAGCTCTTTCAAAAGGTAATATTAATGAGATTTAAGGATGAAATCCAAGCTGTTCTGAAGGCTCCAAGAATGACAAGACACCAATGGAAATGTCTTAGCAAGCTGCGTCAACACTTGAAGGCCTCACTCATCCATAGTTGACTAACTGAAATAGGCCCCTATTTGTACCCATCACTAAGACAGATGTCAAACACAATGTAGTAATTAAAAAGCTATATCATTAAAATCATATGCAAGTGAAATTTTGCTGAAGTAATGGAATAGAACAATGACAAGGAAATGCCAGAAATTTAATCAGAAATCAGATAAAGATGCAGTGAGAGTGATGTCATTGCATAAATCAGATGGATCTTGAGAGAAAGCAGAGAATTTCAGAATGTTGTTCATTTGTGTTTTATTAGCTATGCAAAGGCATTTAACTTTGTGGATCCCAAGAACCTATTGATAGCATTGAAACAAAAAAAAAAAAAAAGGAATTCCAGAACACCTCATTGTACGCATGTGGAAATTCAACATAGGCCAAGAGACAGTGTGGTTAAACAGAATAAAGAAATACTGCTTGGTTTAAATTGGTAAAGGTGTATGTCAAGATTGTATTCATTTTTATAATCATTTTATTAAAATGGGGGCTTATACATCTCTTAAATAACCAATACATACTTCTATTGTATATAGACCACATTTGTACATTTGTTTCCATCATCGTTCTCAAAACATCCTTCTTCTACATAGGCCCTCGGATCAGCTCCTCATATTTCCCGTCCCTCTCCACTTCTTCTTCCTCATGAACCTTTGATAATTTACAAATTATCATTATTTGTCATATCTTACACTGTCCAATGTGGCCCTTCACCCACTTCTCTGTTGTCCACACACCAGGAAGAAGGTTATATGTAGATCCCTACAATTGGTTCCCCCTTTATACTCCACCTTCCCTTCACCCTCCTGTTATGACTACTGGTACTGAAGAGATCATCTGTTCTGAATTACCCATGTTTCTGGCTCCAGTGTACATCCCCTGGTCTAGTTGCATTTGTGAGGTAGAACTGGGATCATGATAGTGGAGAGGAGGTGGGAGAAAACCTTTTGAACTAGAGGAAAGTTGAATATTTCTTTGTTGCTACACTGTACCTTGATTCTTCCTCTCTTCCCCACGACCCTTCTGTAAGCGGATGTTGTTTTACCTACCAATGGGCTTTGCATCACCAATCTGTGCTCCCCTTCATTCACAATGATTTAATTTTTAGATTTTTGATGCCTGATACATGATCCCTTTGACACCTTATGGACACACAGGCTTTTGGGCTTCTTCTGTATGGGCTTTGTTGCTTCTGAGCTAGATGACCGCTTGTTTATGTTCAAGCCTGTAAGACTCCAGTCACTAACTTAAACCTGGTGTTCCAGCATGTGAATGCCACACGATGCCAGGGAGTGGGGAGCCAGTGAAGGGTTAGGGTTAGGGTAAGGAAAAAAAAAAGAAAATTAAACCTCTTACTTACTTTGACTATGTCCTGTGTAGTAATTTTCTCCTCATATCATGTGTGTACTACAACAAGATTTGGTTTAATTTGAATGTTGTTTACAATTTACTTTACAGTTTTATCCTATATGATCATTGCTTTCAAAAGCTAATCTGATTTTGTCTTAATTAGCATTTATTTTAAATTTAGAAATTTGGCAACAGAAGGAAGACATTTCCCAAATTCCCTAAACAGATTCTCATCTGTAAACCCTTTGTTTTTGTTTTCTTAAATATATACTACCTAGAGGAAATAGTGCATATTTAACTAGCATTGACTTAAGGAGAACAATTTATATATCTTCCTAAGAAAATTTATTGATAACATCAGTTAGGTTACTTTACATTGCTACTGAGGTTTCTAAATTAAAAGATTCTGAGAAACTTAAGGGCACTTACAAACATGAAAAAGCTATTTTTGTTCATCAGGGAAGACATTAGATGCCACAAGTGCTATATTTTTTATTTTATTCCATATATCATAGGGATATGATGATAACACAATGAAAATGAAATACTCAAGAACATGGTGGATGAAATAAAAGTGCAATTAAGAAGAATACTTGGTTCTTCTGCATTTTAATTCACTTATTAAATCACTGATACACTCTTTAATGTTTTATAATTTCAAGCTTTCTGTGGTATATTAAAAACATGTTCATCTCTCATATTTTTCTAATCACTGAATGATAATTTTCATTTTATATTCTGGCATAAGCTTCTTTTGTTATGTGTATAACAGTATGAGAAAAAAATCATCCAAGATGGAATTATTGGCGGTAATAAGCCTAGAGTTGAATCAAAATATCTTGCATCCCTGTCTTTCAGCAGAAACATGTTTTAATACATTCTAACTAAGGCTAGAGAGTCTATCCTTGGTTTTAAATATCTTAGACATGGTTTAGTTTGAGAGATGGCTTTTTGAAAGAATGCAAGATAAGCAATTATGTAAGGAGACATTTGTTATTTCTTCTGCCAGTCTATAAAATAAACAAATTAACAAAGCAAAACCTCATTGCCATCAATTCAATGCTGACTCATGGGTACCCCACAGAACCGAACAGACCTGCCCCTGTCAGTTTCTGAGACAGTACCTCCTCATAGGAATCGACAGTCCTACCGTTCTCCGTCAGGGCAGCGGGAGCTGACCTTGGAGTTAGCAGCCCAATGCATAACGACTTGGCCACCAGGATGGGTCAGTACTATTATCTAAAGGCACTGATGTTTTTAGTAATTTGTGGCATGCAAATGACACAACCTGACTTTCTGAAGTTCAAGGAGAGCTGAGCACTTACTGCTTTCAAAACAGAATACACCTAGTATAAATTAAATTAAACCTTTCAGAATTGGATAGACAGCCTTATAATAAATGGAGAAAAGATTGAAACTGTTTTAATGGGATTCACAATTAATATCCAGAGTGGCAGTAAAGAAATCAAAGCTAATGCATTGCATTGGGCAAATGTATTGTCCAAGTCTTCTTTAAAATGGTAATGAGCAAAGAGTACTTAGTGTACACCTGATCAAAGTCATGATATTTTCAATAGTTTCATGTGATAACTGGGAAATGAATCAAGAAGGGTTCAGAAGTACTAGTTCATTAGAATTACTGTATTGGTGAAAGCTTTCTCTGCCTGGCACACAGTCTCTGCCTTTAATGTAGCCTCTGTAATACAGTATGATGGCCAAACATAACTCAGAGGATGCTCAAAATTAAAAGCTTTATCAAGGAAGTTAAACATGATGCAGTTTAGGTGGAAATGCTCCTTATAGATTTATTCATACAGGACATATAAACATCCTTTAAGGCTGCGAAGAAGTGCCCAATGGGTATGCCATTCTGCTGTGAACTTCAACCTGTAAGCATTCCAGTTAAGTTTCTTGAATCAGCCAATCCAGCTTCCTGAAATAAATGTTAAGAGGAACACCCACTCCAGTAGGTCTTAGCATGAAAGCATTCAGTTCATTAGGTCAGCAACCTCAAATCCCACAATTAAATGCCCAGAGGCACCCCATTCCACAGCCCAACCTTCTGACCCAAAGCTATCAATTTCCCTTGCTCTCTGCGTTGGGAAGTCTCCCAATCTGTCTCATGCTTTGGGTCGTGGTTTTGCTGGTGGTCCCATTCCTCTGACATCAGATGTAAAGCTGTTGTCTGGATCAAGGAAGTTCACAGTGTAGACATAATGGGGTCCAGAAAATGTGGCATAGTCTTGGATCAAGTTGATAATGCGATCTCTCACCCTGCTTCTTACAGGGTTTATTTTATATGCAGCAGGACATCAATCAGAATCAATTCTTTATGCAAGTACTCACCACGGAATTCTGTAAGTATTTCCTACTGTATCTTCCCCAAAAGATACTCCAGGGCTCAAACTATCATCATTGCTCTCCAATATTTTAAAGAATCTTGCACAGAAAAGTTACCTCATGCAATACATTTTAACTCTCTTGAATGCTGCTTCCATGCAAATTGATTATGGATCCAAGTAAGACAAAATCCTTGACACCTTCAATATTTTCTTTACCTTTTGATCCAGTTGTGAAGATTTGATTCGTCTTCTTCTTTTGAAGACTTTATTTTTTATTATTTATTTTTTGGGGGGCATCACTGCCCTCCGGTGGTCGTGAGAGCTACCCAGCCTTGCCTCTGGAGAGTTGCCGCTGGATTTGAATCACCAAGCCCGTGGGCCGCAGTCCCACACTCAACCATTATTCCACCAGAGCTCAGCCAATTTGGTTCTTCTTTACTTTGAGTTGCAATCTATATGAAAGGCTACAATCCTTGATCTGCATCAGAAAATTTGCCTCACTTTCAGAAAACAAGGTTGAATCATCAGAATCATCAGCATACCGCACTGATCCTGGTGTCACATTCCTCATGTCATCCAGTATCTCTTATGAAGTGGACAGCATATAAATTGAACAATATGGTGAGAGGCCACAACCTGGACAAAACTTTTCCTGATTTTAAACTAAAAAGCTGTCTTTTGATGCATGTGCAAGTTCCAAATGACCACAAGGAAGTCTTCCAGAATTCCTACGTTTATCCAAAGTTTATTATGGTCCACACAATCACATGTCTTTGCCTATTCAATAAAACACAAGTAAATATTTTTCTGGTATTCTCAGATTTGAGCCAAGGTATGTCTGACATCAGCAGTGATATCCCTGTTCGATGTCCTCTTCTGTACTGGACCCAAACCTCTGGCAATTCCCTGTCAATATACCGCTGAAAAGATTGCTTATTAATCTTCAGCGATATTTTACTGGCATGTGGTATTGTTCAATGGGACATCATATCTGGTCAAACACAGGGTCAATAAAGCCGTGGCAAACCTTAATGAGATGAATAGAGACAGTGACTTCAAAACTGAATTCAAATATCACAGAGAAGACAGTGCAAGACCATGCTGTGTGTGAGTGTGGAGAAACCCAAACATCTTGGGCCAGTACTAGGAAATCACGGATTATATCAGAAATGTAAATTTGAAGGGGATTATGTATTCTAAGCAAAAGTATAATATGTGCTAGAGGAGAAGATTTTAGTATTTTCAGTGGTGATATATCCCAGAACCCAATTAGATTAACTTCTGCAGCTTAATATATTCACATTTCTGGTTTTGTTTGTTTTAAGGGCAATTGTCATCCAGGTCAAGTTCTTTGTTGAAACGCTATTCGAAACTTTAATTTTTGATAGTATTCAATAAAAGACTAAATAAAAAAACAAACAAATCCATGGAATTTGAGCCTATTCTGTGGCTTACAGCCTCCTTTTGCCTTCCACAAGTTGTAAAGACTTCACTCTTTCTTAGACAGCTTACCAAGACTTTGTTGCAAAGTTCTTCTGATTGGGTTGATACCTATTGTTGGATTAGAATCATAGTCCCTCTTTAAGTAGTTTAGGATTTAATAATTTGTACCACCCTCGAACTTTCTGATGGAGATCAGAATGTTCCATTTTATTTTAAATTTGGTCAACTCTTTTGAAAATGACACATAGTAAAGGAATATAGCATCCGGATTAACCAAATTTTCCAAATTTAATTGTAAAGAATATATAAACAAATTTTCCAAAGAGTCTCAGCTAAGGACTTAAGTCTAATTATGAAAGTGTGTGTTTCTGTGTTAATGGTACATATATCTCTCTTAATTATATGTTAAACAGATACTTTCTGACACATCATCCAGGACTGACCATCTACTATAAGGAATGGGTATGGACTCCAACTCTTTGCCACAGGTAATGATAATCAGTAATTTTAGCACTTGTTTTCTTTTATTATCATTTTGCATTTCCCTCTCCACATCAGTCTAAGCCGCTCTGCGTTTTGTGGTAAGAAAGAAGACATTTTACAAATCGGCCATACTTAAGGATCTAATGCTACTATCACTCAGTTTCTGCCATTTTTATTAGCTGCTACTAAGTTGGTCTGACTCATGACCAAGTTAGATATTATCAAAACAAAATGTTCACCTGTTGCCCAAATGGAATTGAACATACCAACAATCAGGAAGACGGCACAGGGCCAAGCCATAGTTCATTCGGGAAGGCTTAAGTTTGCCATGGGCCCAAATCAGCTACTGGTTTACTCATGCCACAATAGCTATTCCTTCTTTGCAGTATGGCTTCATAGGCAGAATCCTCACTTACCATTCAAGGAATCTGGTTTTCATTCCAGTGTCTCATATATAGCCACCACTACTCTCTCAGGGGAGGTGTGTGTGTTGTGGGGCTAAACGTGTATCACAGGAAACCTGGGTTAATTCCGACTCACAATATCTCTGTATTAGGTTTTCAAGATTGTTAATCAGGGGGAAAAAACCTTGTCTTTCTCCCACAGAGCAATCAATGGGTTTGAACACTTCACCTTGAAGTCAGCATCCCTTCTCCTCATTCAGAGCCACCAGGGCTCTTTTTAAAAGGAGCAGTCAAATCTTAACATGAAAATAAAAGCAAAAACAAACCATAACTTGCCATTCTCCATCTAGTGCAGGGCTAATTTTGGGGGGGAGGAAATAGAGAAAGATGAGATAATTTTTCACCTTGTTTCATTACCTTACTTGAGATCAGTGTGAAAGAAGTGGGAGAACCTGTTGAAAAAAGAAAAAAAGTACTTTTCACTTGTTGGGTAAGACATCTCTCAGGGAAATCATGGAGCACATTCATCTATATCTTTTCTTAATGAACTATTGGCAGAATAGGGCAAAAAGACATATTTTTCTGAGTTCATGAGCATATGTTTTTTATAAAGGTCACTAAGCTAAGCTGAGCTTATTTATGCACAGTGCTTAGAATGTTGTTAGATGCCACCAAGTCAAACTTTGACTCATAGAGAACCAGAGTCCAACAAGGCAAAAGTGACCTTTTCTTATAAGATAAGGTGTCCAAAGTATTTGAGAGGGAGTCTTGCCATTTTGCTTCTAAGGAGCATTCTGACTGTACTTTTACTAATACAATTTTTTGGGTTCTTTGGGAAATCTATGGCACTTTCAATATTCTTTATTATGACTGTATTCCAAATAGATCCATTCTTCTTTAATCTTCCTTATTCAATGTCCAACTTTTACAGATGAGACACTTGGAAATACCTGACTTGGATCAGATACACTCCAGTGTGGAAAGTTATGTCTTTTGTTTTCCACACTTTAATGAAATCTTATGATTCATTATCAGATTAACCCAATGCAATATATATGTGTATATATGTATGTGTATGTGTATATATATATATATACATATTTATATTTGTTCTCTTCTATTGACTGCTGATTCCATGAGCGTTGATATTGATTCTGGCACCAAACAACATGGTATTCTCCATAGCTTCATAGGTAAAATCATGATTTTACCTATTAATCCAGTTGAAATAATTTTAATTTTCTTTAAGTTTTAATGCATATTGAAGGTTTGAATACGTGAACTTCATCAGCCAGCATTTCAGGTCCTTCTCACTTTCAGTAAGCAAGTTTCTGCTATCTGTATATCAAAGTTTGTACGGAGCCCTTCCTGCAAAGTTGAGGCTCTATTCTTATTCATTTAGTCCATCTTCTCTATGTACTCTGTAAACAGATTGAATAACTATGGTAAAAAGTTATGATCCTGGCACACAGGTTTATTGATTTTCTTGATTTTTGAACATGCAGTATTCCTTTGTTGTGCTCACAAAAATGTGACTCAATGTTCAGTTTTTGCACGAGGACAATTAACTATTGTCGAATTTCCATTTCTCTCATGGTTGTCTATAGTTTGCTGTGATTCACACAGTTAATGCATGTATGTAATCAATGAACCACTTTTATGATATGCTCTGCTTTCATTCAAGATCCACCTGACGTCAACAATATCGCTTTTTCCATGTCCTCTTCTTAATCTGGGCTGAAATTTTTACAGGTCTCTGTAAATATACTACTCCAACCATTATTGAATTACCTCAAGCAAAATTGTACTTACAGCTTGTTATGAATATACCATATATACTCGTGTACAAGCCGAGTTTTTCAGCACAAAAATGTGCTGAAAAACTGGGGTTCTACTTATACACGGGTCAGTGGTACCTGACAGACCCAGACCCACCTGCTCACTGCCTCGCCGCCGCGCCTTATGGCTACCTCCCAGACCCAGCTGCTTCCAGTATCATGACCCCATCACCGCTGCTAGTGTTGGGCGTGGCAGCACGCAGAAGAGGGTTTCATTCGGCTGCATCCTCAGGGAATAGTAATCTTAAGGCATCATTGCTGATACCTTATTGTTTTTGTTGAGCCTATTTTCCACTTACTGTGCTGGTTTACTAGTGTTAAATGACTTGTCATTTTATTTATGTTTTTTATTTAAAATAAATATTGAAATACATTACCCCACTGATGTTTCAATTTTTAGTAATTTTATTTTCATTTGTTTTAATTATCAAAACTCACCAATAGCTTCTACATTTCCCACCCTAGACTTATACTCGAGTCAATCAGTTTTTCTGGTTTCCCAGGTAACAGTTAGGTACCTCAGCTTACACTCTGGTCGGCTTATATTCGAGTATATATGGCATTTCTCTAATTTGTGCTTCCTGTTGACTCACTCTTCTTTGGAATAGGTACAAATATGGATTTCTTCCAGTAACTTGGCAAGGTCTTTCAAATGTTTTGAATTAGAGGACGGAACGCTTTTAGTGTTTCATCAGATTGTTGAATTATTTCAATTGATAGCTTCATAAATTCCTGGAGCTTTATTTTTTGGATAATACTGTAAGTATACCTTGGATTTCTTCCTTCAGTACTACTGTTTTTTGATCATAGGCTAACTCTTTAAAGGCAGGAATGTCCACTACTTCCTGATGCACTGATTCTGTTTATTCTCAAATTCCTCTTTTAATTTTTCCCATATTTTCCCACATATTATTTCATTATTGCAACCAGAGCTTGGAACTTTCTTCAGTTCTTTGAATTTGAGATATGTTGAATGTGTTCTTATTTTTTGTGTTTCTAGCTCTATGAATTGAACAATTCATTATAATTATTTTTCTTCAACTTCTTAAACTGTGTTTTGGAATTTTCTGTTCAATTCCTTTACTTCATATTTTATTTCATTAGCCTTATCTACTTTATGAATAAAAGAAAGTTTATGAGTCACTTCTGATATACACATTGACATTTTTTCTCTTTTTTTGCTGTCATTTTAATGTCATTTTACTTCTTCATGTTTGTTGTTCTTGATGTCATTTGGTCTTCTCTCATTAATGTTTAATGTGTAATATATGTTCTTCAGATAGTCTTAAATTTCAGGTGTATATATTCCTAGTTGTGTTTAGGTGTTCATGGTCTGTCTTAATTTTCTTTGGCTTCAAACTGAACTTGCATGTGAACAATTGATGGTCTGTTCCGCAGCCTTTCCCTGGTTGGTTTTAAGCAGCTAACATTGAATTTCTCCATCAAGTCTTTCCAAAGATGTGATTGATCTTATTTTTGTATGTTTTATCTGGAGAATTCCACAAAAACGTTATTTTTGAAAAAAAAATAAAAATGTGTTTACCTTGAAAGTGCCATTAGTCCTGTAAAATTCTGTCGAGACCTCCAGCTTCATTTCTATCACTTAGACCCTATCTCCAATGGCGGATACTCCCTCTTTCGCATTTGAATCACCAACAATTGATCTTATTGCATGTTTGATCAATTTCATACTGAATACTTGGTAAAAATTCAATTAGCTTTAGAGAATGTAGCAGAAATATGAATAATAATTGTATTAAATGGATCTCCTTGTATGTATATAAATGTCTTCATGTAATAGGCAACATTGTACTTCAGGATAGATAAAGAGCTGTTGTTTTTGATAATGAATTATACTTTTTTTAAATTTGTCAATCTGGCATAGAAAGTCATATATTGTCTGATTCAACATGGCCTATACCAATTATTTTAGTTCACTGATTCTGAGTTATACTGCATCAGCAAATGAGGGTCTCACAGATTTTCCCTCATTGAGGTTATTGTGGTGGACTAGTCTTTATGAAGACATCCCTTGCTTAGCAATCTTATGACTACCTCCTACCTGAGGGAATCATCTTCTGACACTGTATCTGCCCATCAATGTACTGAAAAGAATTAGTTGATGTCCTGCCATTTAAGTAGGTGCCATATGAGCAAGATCTAATGATGACCCATGGCAAGGAAAAAAATGCACTGAATGCAGTCCAAAATAAGGTTCCAGGACTGTTGGATTACTAACTGAAATTTTTCAGCATGCTGATGAATTGGGGGATTAACCAACTATTCCTCTATGCCAGGAAATTTGCAATCAGCTTCTTGGCTAACTGAGAAGTTGAGATGCATATTTGTACTAAGTTTTAAAAAATTACCAAGAAGAAAATTAGAATTATAGAACAATATCATTAGCATCAAATAGAAGTACATTTTTGATACATATTCCACAATGGTTATAAAAATGCATTAATGGAGAGCTGCCAGAAGTTCAGGCAGGATTCATAAGTGGGGGTTTGTTGCTTATGTCAGCTGGATCTTGGCTGAAAGAAGATAATACTAGAAAGAGGTTTGGTTCTATTCTATTGACTATGCATGGCATTCGACTTGATTATGAATCAAGAAAAGTTATGGATAATATTGATAAGAATGTGAATTTCAGAATATTTAATTGTGCATATGTTGAACATGGATCAAGAGAAAATTGTGCAAATGGAACAAAAGAATGCTGCATATTTGAAAATTAGGAAATGTTTGATACAGGGTTATGTCCTCTTCTCATATTTATTCAAAATGCATGTGATCAAGTAATCATAAAAACTGAATTTTATGAAAAACAGTATGGCATCCGGATGGGAGGAAGACTAATTAAATCATTACAATATCTTATGACAAAAGTTTGCTTGCTGAAAATGAGGAAAATTTGATGCAGTGGCTGATAAGCAAAGATTGCAGCATTCTCTATTGGTGGGAACTCAATGTAAAGAAACCCAAACTCCTCACAATTGGATTGAGATGTAACATAATAATAAAAGGGAATAATTTGAATTTAAAAATAATTTTGATTGCTCTTGTATCCACAATAAAGTCTGCTTGAATCCATAAGCAGAATTGTATTAGGTGGTAAATAAAAAGAATTACATTAGGGAGTAAATCTGCTATAGATGACTATGTTATAGTCTTCAAAAAAAGGATGGTAATTTAGGATTATGGTGCACATGAGCCATGGCATGGCATTTTCTGTTGTCTCATGTGTATGTGACTATTATATATTAAATGAAGAAGACTGACAAAGAGTCACTGCATGTGTATAGCGGTGCTGATGAAGATTATTGAAACTATAATAGACAGCTAAAAGAGCAGACTAGTGTGTCTTGGTAGAATTGTGACCAAAGTGTTCTTTGAATACAGGATAGAGAGACTTCATCTTGTGTATTACTCATCTTTTGAGGAGAGAGTAGGCCCTGGAGAAGGACATCATGTTTGACTGAGTTGTATTCACAAGACAAGACCTTCACAAAGATAAAGTAACACCAGGGGCTCAAACATGAGATTGAGTGTGAGGATGACTCAGAACTTGGTGGTGCTTGGGTCTGTTGTGTGTAAGTTCTCAGTGCCTTAAAACCAACTTGACGGCACATAACTAAGATATCGAGTAAGGCAGAGAGTAAAAGAATAGATGCATTTGAATCGTGGTGCTAGAGTATGGAATGTTCCATGGGCTGTCCAAAGATCAAAATGATCTGTTTTACGAAAAGTATAGCCTTAGTGCTCCTTAGAGGTAAGGATGGCAAGATTTTGCTTTACATATTTGGACATATTGTCAGCAGAGACCAGGCTCCAGGCTCTAGAGAAGGGCATCATTGTAGGGGCAGCAGAAAAATAGGAATTCTCAGATAGACTTTGGGGCCAGAGCCCCTTCAGACTCAACCAGAGGACACTCCTAGAAGTCTACAAATGGACCTGGAAATATTTACGGTTTTTTTTTTCTTTTTTTTTTTTGGTCACTTTTGTTGTTGTGTTCAGTTTGTTTTCTTTTGTCACTTTGCCTTGCTCTGCCATGCTTTTTGTGTGCATGCTATTATCTCTGCAGGTCTATCTAGATAAGACAGTCTGGATGAACAGTCAAGGCACAACAATGGCACTGATGGTTCTGGAGGGACATGGGAGAAGGAAAAGTGAGGAAAAGGAGGTGTTTTGACCAATCCAGGGACAAGGGAACAATAAGTGATCCAAAAGCATGGCAAGTACGGTGTAGGAGGGCCTGTTAAGGCTTGATCAAGGGAAATGTAAGCAAGAGAAATCACTGAGATTGAAGTGAAGGCTGAGTATCTTAGTGAGACAAGAGGAAAGTAAAAGGAAATAGAGGAAAGAATAGGAGGCTAAGGGCATTTATAAAGGTCTAAATATAGGCATGCACATATGTAAATATATTTATAGTATGATGATGTGGAAATAGATCTACTTGCATATATTTATAGGTTACTATTAAGGTAGCAGATGGACATTAGGCCTCCATTCAAATACCCCCTCAATGCAAGAACACTTCGTTCTGTTAATTTGGCATTACATGATGCTCAACTTCCCAACACAATCACTGAAGACAAATATGTATGTACATAAGCAAATATGGTGAAAAAAGCTGATGGTGCCAGTTTTAAAAAGATTTAGCATCTGGGGTCTTAAAAACTTGATGGTAAACATGTGTCCATTTAGCTCAGGAGCAAGAAAGCCCAACTGGAAGAAATACACTAGCCTGTGCGATCATGAAGTATCTAAGGAATCAAGTATCAGGTGTCAAAGAACAAAGAAATCATATTATTATGAATGAGGGGGACTGCAAATTGGGAACTCAAAGCCCATGTGTAGGCAACTGGACATACCCTTACAGAAGGGTCATGGAGAGGATAAAAACCAGTCAGGATGAAGCGTAACAAGGACAAAACATACAACTTTCCTCTAGTTCTTAAATGCTTCCTCCTTACCCCTCAATATCTGATCCTAATTCTACCTTACAAATCTGGCTAGACAATAGGAAGCACACTGGTTCAGATAGGATATGGAAACACAGGAAATCAAGGACAGATGAACCCTTCAGGACAAGTGGTGTGAGTGGTGCAACCAGGAGGGTGGAGGGAAGATGGGATAGAAAGGGGGAGCAGATTACAAGGATCTATATATAACCTCCTTCCCGGAGAATGGACAGTGGAAAAGTGGGTGAAGGGAGATTTCACATAGGGTAAGATATGACAAAATAATTATTTATAAATTATCAAGGGGAAGGGGGGAGAGACAGGGAGGGGGAAAATGAGGAGGAGATACCAGGGTCTCAAGTAGTAACCAAATGTTTTGAGAATGATGAGGGAAACAAATGTACAAATATGCTTGACACAATGGAAGGACGTATGGGTTGTGATGAAAGCTCTGGGAGGCCCCAATAAAATGATTTTAAAAAGTAGAAATTCTCTTGGGGATGTAGATTGTCCCAGTGGCTTCAATAATGGACTCAGACATAGGAACCATTATCGAGATGGCGCTAGACCATGTAGTACTTAATTCTCCTGTTCATTGGATCACTATGAGGGGAAAATACCTTGTCTGCACTCAAAACAATATATATTCTACTTTCTGCTTTCATTCTTTAAATTAGATTAAAATAGTACACACTAGTTATGTAAAAATTATTTCACATTGAATATTACTGAATATTTTTGCACATTCTCACACCAAACTATTAAATGTACAGCATTACAATCTGCATTTTATTTGTATATAATAGACTAAGGAAACTCAGTCATACACAACTAAAGTGACCAACCAAACATCAGACAATATCAAATGAGCAAATATAATCTGTTATTGAATATTTTATACCTTAATACTTTTAAAAGGCCTATTGCTTTCAAAAATTTAAAGATGCATATGGATATACCTATGCACAAAAGATTCATTTCTAAAATATTAGTTTAATCATAGTTTTTAAATTTTTCCCTTATCAAATGGTAAGGAAAGTACTTACTCTGAATACTACATAATTGTTGCTTCTAGCCTGGACAGTAAGCATAGCAGGTAAGCAACATCAGGGCATTAGAAGAATCCGAAAGGTATTGTGAAACTAATTCTAATTTTATCAATGCTCTCTTGTTTGTTTTCTACATATTAATTTTAACACATTAAATAAATTCTATCATTAATGATCTTTATGCAAATTGCATTCCTTATATTTCCAAAGAGAGCTCCATTGGTCATTTTGCATTCATATTCCACTGACATAACCATTCTGTCATTTGTGACTTTAGGACAGTGAATATAGATTAGGAAACCTATCATACAATTATGAGTAATGACAAACATATTTTCAAAACCCAACTAGATAAATGCTTATAAATGTAGTCATTTATTGAAGTGATCTAAAAGAAATATTTATAAAAAGATAACATTATAGATCTCAAATTATGATTTGAATTTGAAAAGAATTCTCTCTGCCTCTAAAAATTCAGAGCCCTGGTATCATTGCGGTTCTCATTTGGGCTGTTGCTCACAGGGGCAGCAATTCAAAATCACCAGTGAGCTCTGTGGTAGAAAGAGGAGGCTTTACACTCTGGTGGAAAGATAGCTCACAGGCCAATTTTATCCTGTTCCACGGGGTTCCTAGAAGTTGACATCAACTCAATGTATGTGAATTTGAAGGTTTCTTTGAGTGTAATGAATCAGTAATTATGACTGCAGTAATAGAATTAAGGTCCATATAATAAGATTAAGAAATTAGTTTATCAATTGAAATGAGATTTTACTAACATTTTCACATGCTAGAGAGTAGCCTTGTGAAATATCACCTTATATAATAAATGTCCATATGTGAGTAATTATATAAGGAGAAGCTATTGCTCATTCTATATATATATATATATATATATATATATGCATTCGATAAATAAATGATAAATTGTTATCTCTTTGAGATCTCTGGAGAAACAGAACATATTTCATACCTGTATGTATGCACAGATACAGATTAACTTGATGGATAGCGTTCCTAGACTTGTATAGGGTTTATAAAGTTTAATTACACTATCACCAATATTAGCAAGTATCAAAATATCAGTTATTAACTTTATAAATTTCCACTGTAGCTTTAAGCATTTCTTCTTTTTTTTAAAAGAGCTATTATATGGGGCTTTTAAAGCTCTTTTTTTTTTTTTGGTCTTTGGATATCATTGCCCTCTGGTGGTGGGAGTAGGGGGTCCAGCCTTTGCTCCTGTGAGCTGGAATTGGACCTCTATCCCAGTGGGTCGCAGTCCCATGCACAACCACTATGCCACGGGGGCTCAGCCCTTTTAAAGCTCTTATGACAATCCTTGCATATACCCAATTTGTCAAACACATCTATACATATGTTATCATCTTATTTAAAAATGTTTTCTTTCTACTTGAGCCCTTGGAATCAGTTCCTGATGTATATGTTTTCTCCATTACAATGGCTTGCTATTTTAGCAGGAGGTTCTTAGATACCAATGATGAATAAACACTTGTTCATATGTCTATGCATTTGAAATTGCATATAAAAAAACTGGGTCTTTTCAGGTTAGGTTGTCATATTAATAATAAATGTTACAATGGAAATATTTCATTCACGGTTAGAGCTAAGATATTTTGAAACAAGAGTATAATTTCATGTCAAAGATATATAAGACTGTAGGGGTTTATTTTAGCCTGTCAGTTGGGTCAAAGCCTGATGACCACACTTGGAGGTGCAATCAAGATACATAGCTTTCTGGAAATAGGCTCTCTGCCTGTCTGCATTTTCCTGCTATCTGCTTACTTTGAGAGCTGCTGGGAGCCCCCACTGACTTCAGATCCACACAACCGTGCACACACTGGTTTATTTTCTTCCAGCATCCTTATATGTGGCTGCATGAGTTTGAAAATGGAATTATGGACTATTAGCGAGTTTATGAACTTGAGTTGAATTGAGTTGGAATGTTTACGTGATATTAAATAAAATTACTTCTGGATCTGAAGCTCTTTTTTATATATACATATGAAGTCACTTGATATTTTCCCTTCAATGAAGTCTAACACAACTATCTGATAGTTCAGATTCTCATATTAACAATCATTTTTGCCCAGGAAGTTTGTCACCACACTACAACTATGACTTTATGCAGGATTTCTTCCAATCAGTTGATCTATATTTGTATGTGTTGGTTAAAAATATCAGTGTACTAGAAGGCAATCAAGTGTGCTATACTCTAAGTTCTTAAAGGCCTTGTTGGGATAAAAAAAAACCCTGTAAATTAGGAGAAATTTAAGCAGCTTTCTTGTTAAACAAGTTGACTGTGTGTTGTTTGTGATCTTACCTAAGAGATTCATATGCATCTTAATGACAGTGAATGGCTCTCCTTGACTTGTTGAGTATGGAAGTAGAAAGATTAATTCTACTTTTCAAAGACTATGAACCTGGGGCAAATTCAGGTGATTGGATACACTGTTAACAGAAAAGCATGTATAGATATATTGTCTTATGACAGTATAAACTAGAGAATATTTCTTGAATAATAAAACCCAAATCTACTGTCATGGTGTTGATTCTCTCTCATAGGTACACTATAATGTATCCTTTAGTCACAATATCACTAGTTCCTGACACTCTCATCTTTCTCACACATGGTGACTGATTAGTTTTAAACACTGGCCTTGAGGTTAGCAGCCAATATCTAACAAATAGCACCACCAAAGGAAATGTTTATAAACTATATGAGGTGTGTGCAATACGTTGATTGTGATCTACTTGTAGATTGCAAATGTAGTGTGAATAAACTGCATGGCATTAAAAATAAATGCAAGCCTATCATCCATCAATCCTGTCACTTAATCAATACATAGCACAATCAGTCAGAGGCAATCTTAGGTGTCAAACACATGCATAAATGACTGAGCTAAGAGCTGCAAATGACAAGGTAAGTTATCATTAATTTTTAGACCTTGTTTTTTTTTCTCTCTTAAATACAAGGGTACTAAAATGAGTGGATAAGTTGGATCAAGTAAGAGGACTAGAACATATCACTTTCGTATGGAATGGGGGATTTTGACACTAAAAGTCAACAATCAGCTTAAGTGCAGAGTGCATGAACAGTTCTGAAACTTACAGAGGGAAAGTACCCAAACTTGAGTAAATGTGCTAGCTCCTTGATTGCATTATTCATCTCTCCCAAGTTATGTGAGTCAGCTTTTCCTACACAAAGATCATTAAGTCCAAGTACCATTCCCCCACGACTGGTGATCATTTGCCTGTGAGCTTGAGGCTGGCTGTCAGCAGCTACTGTCTGGACTATGCAGCCCTGGCTCATTCCATTCAGTGAAAGTCATCAGAGTAAAAACAGGTAATGACAAAAAATGAATATAATTAACTGTGTTGTGTTGTGCAATATGGATTCATACTGTTCTGCAAGGTACATGAACATACATTGTACATGTAAAAGAATTCTCAATGCATCTATCAATAGCCATTATAAATAAGTAAAATATATGTTTTGCATTTTGACTTGATCATTTTATAAATAGCTCACATGCTGAAAAAGTGTGAGCATCCCTGAACTATATGGACATAACAATTTATCCTATATTTTGCAATCTCTGAGTTGACCACAACAAAGCTTGTGAAATGATCACAGAAAATGAAAAATATTGTGGTCAACCAGAAAGCTCGTCAAGGTACAAAAATTTGTGATCACTTAAATGACCACTTGTGATTACTTCTATAGAAAACCACTACTTGATGTGTACTACCAGCAAAGTATGAAACTAAGCCAGATAACTATTAACCCATTTATAAACAGGTTCAACAACAGGTTGTTGGTGAAACTATTAAAATATTTCTATTTTGTTCATTTTTATGATAAATGACATTCAACTCTTAGGTTTGCTTTCTTTTCTCGTGTTTATCTTTACTAGCTTACTATACAAAGGCTGTTTTTTCCCAAATCCAAACTGAAATCACTGTCATCAATTTGTATATGCCTAATAGTGATATTATAGGACAGAGCAGAACTGTCCATGGACTAATATGAATTTAAATCTATTCAAAAGAAATTAACAGCAGCAACTCATCTGTGTCTTTGGCTCATTATTACCAACTGAACTCTTTCAACAAACGGTTTTGTTGCTTGAGGAACTTACCTATTGCAAGACGTTTAGAAAACAGCTACCAGAATCAGTAATGGGAGAACATATATATATATTCATGCCAAATAAAAGTATAGTGATAGAAATTTTGAAAATGATTAATTATAACTCCAAAGTAAAATTTTGCTGTAGATTTGGGTTTTATTGACTATGTAGAGTATTCATATATGTGGAAAATGACAAATTCTCAATAACATTGCAAAGAATGGAAATTCCAGACTCCTTAGTTGTGTGCATCTATAATCTGTATGTAAAACCAGAAGCAGTTGTTCAAATGGAATAATATTGTACATGCCTTATATGAGCACAATAAAATGTTCTGGAATTCCCATTATTCTCAAGATATCCATAGATTTCTATGTTTTATGCAGTAGAATACCTTTGCATAATCACTAAAATACAAGTAAACATATTTAAGGTTTTATCTGCTTTCAGCCGAGATCCTTTTTTTATTTTTTCAGTCAAGATCCTTTTGATATCAACAATGATATACCTTGTTCCAGTACATATTCTGAATCAGCTCAAACCTATGGTAGGTCCAGTCAATGCAACTTTTGTTGGTGAACTTTACCAAAATTTCAATATCAGTGATACTGTTTTATATCTGGTGCATTCTCTTGGAGCACCTTCATTTAGAATGGGAGCAAATTATAAAGACCTTTTGATCACTTAGCTAGGTAGCTCGCTACTAAATTTCTGGGCACAGAAAGCTGAGTGTTTCCAGTACTCCATTAGGTTGTTAAATCATTTCAACTGGTTTTATATTAATTCCTGGAGTTTTGTTTTTGACTAATGCTTTCAGTGTACTTAGGCTGTCTTGGTTTTGGATAATATGCATAGTGCAGCCTGGGTTGCTGTTGTTGCTGCTGTTGTTATTTTTGGGGGTCATCACTGTCCTCTGGTGGTTGTGGAAGCTACCCAGCCTTGCTGCTGGATTTGAACCACCAAGTATGTAGGTCGCAGTCCAGCCCTCAGCAACTATGCCACTGGGGTTCAACCCAAACGGATGAACGCCCAAGAGAGGAAAAATGTTCCCTCCCACTTACGAACCAGGGAGCAGTCTGGATTATTAAAATTCTATATACTGAGGAAATAATCAGAGAAGTTGTGTTGGATACAGAACTATGCAGTATCAGAATCAGATGAAGACTTATATGTGGTATGGAGATGACCCAATCTTGCATGCTGAAAGTGAGGAAAACTTGAAGCACTTGCTGAGGAAGATACAGGATTTCTGTCTTCAGTATGGATTGTTACTCAATATATAAAAAAATCCTTATAACTGGGCCAAATAGGTAGCATCATTAAAGATGAAGACAAGTTTGAAGTTGTCAGGGATTTCATTTTCTTTGGATCCACAGTCTCATGAAAGCAGCATCAAAGTTAGGAGAACAAATGATACATTAAATTGTTTAAAAAGTAAAGATTTTACTTTGAGGATTCAGTGACTTATTAACGTCATTGAATTTCCAATGATTTATGCATGTGAGTGTTGGACACTGTATAAGGAAGATCAAAGAAGAATTAATGCATTGGAGCTGTGGTCAAGATGAAGAATTTTGAAAGTACCATGGGTTTCCAAAAGAACAAGCAAATCTGCCTTGAAAGAACAATGAAAATGATCCTTAGAGGCAAGGATGGGGAGACTTGACTCAAGACCTTTCAGCATAGAAACAGGATAGAGCTGTCCTTGGAGAAAGAGAAGCCCTCTCAGTAACGATCAAGGGCAGTGAAAGGAGGAAGCCCTTACAGATGCATTGGCCCCACGATAGCAACGATGGGCTCAAACGGAAGAACAAGGGTGAGGCTGGCCCAGCACCAAGCGGAGTTCATTCCCTGGAGCTTCGGGCTGCTCTGAGTTTGAATTGATGCCATGACCCCAACAACAACTTTCACTCTACTAATTGCAAGATACATTGAATTTCAAAAATCCAACAATAACAAAAATGCTAAAATTTTAATGATGTCATAACCTTAGAGAGTATTTAAATATTATTTGTAAAGGTAAGGACCCCACTGGAATGGAGGTTCCATTCCAGCTCCACGGAGCAAAGGTTGGGCCTCCTACTCCCACCACCTGAGGGCAGTGATGCCAAAAAAAAAAAAAAAAAAAGGTAAGGACTGGGACTTGATAATCATTGTCCTAAAAGATGAGTAGATTTATTGCTAAATGAGATTGACTTGATGACAGTTGGTGTTTGGCTTGGGGCTATTTTGGTTTAATTTATTTGGCAAATAGAGATGAGGTCTTTAATACAGGAATATCTAGATAACATTTTAGGATTTTAATATGTCTTGATATTTTCTTTTAATTTTTAAAACCAGTGACACCAATAAATATCTTCTAATGCACAGCAAACATTTGTATGATCCAGAAAGTCAATTATGACCCTACACATACCCTGATTTGAAAGAATAAACACAGATTTGCCTGGATGGGAATGATGGGTTTTGTAGTTATTTTTTTAAGCATTTGTACCACATTATATATCATATAACAAAACCAAGTCTATTTCAAGGTAAGGAGTTTTCTGTTTGTTATCTCTTAAGTTTTTAGAACTCACAAGACCAAAATAACAGAAATATCACATCAAAAATCCAATGGAATATAAATTGAAAAGTTAAAACTTAAGCTAGTCAATCTTTAGGGCTTTGGAAGCCTACAAAAAGTCTGTAGATTAAGAAATTTGGGCCACTATGAGAACAGCATGACGGGACCACTCCCAGTCTTGGCCCAACTCCTTACAGCTGAAGCAATAATTAAGTGCTTACTGAGTTCTCAGTCACCAGTGTCTGGCCATTAATTGCTAGAATGTGGGCTTATTATCTGTTCTTATCTTACTGTGTGCTCACTTCCTAGTTCTAATCATTATCTACCAGCAGGCATTAAACCTCAGAGTGAAAAGTCAAATTATTTATTTTGTCAATTAGTTTAACAATTTAAGTGATAATCATGCTAGGGTGTTATCACTGAATAGAGGTAATGCACAGATTAATTTCTGTGGATTCGTTTTTCTTGTGGTTTTTGGTATGTGGCTTCCCTAAGTGATGCCACACCTCATTTACAGTCAAGATCAGCCCAATAATGCACACGTAACTTAAATCATAAATGGACACAATGTCACATACTAAATAGAAAAGAGAAATTAGATGCATAGCATATGTTCTTAAGCAAAGGAAGATATCATTCTTAATAAATAAGTGTAAAAGTCAGGAGAAAAGACCCATTTGAAAAAAAAAAGAATGTACTTATTCAGAAAGAGAAACCTCTGAGCTGATCATTATAAACTGACTAGATAATTAAATACAATTATCCTAGCATTTTGTCATTTCTCAAAGAGAAGTAGAGTGAAAAATGAAAATTAAATGTTAGTGGTGAATTAGTTAAAATGAAACCAATAAATCTGTTAAAGAGAATATGAAATTCTTCCTTTGAGAAAAATGTCTACAGTTTTATTCATCTCTAAAGACTATTGATTATAGTTAAAGCTATTATATGTTGCTTTAAGCAATTTTATTTAGGGTAGCAAATTAAGTTCCAATAAAACATTCTAATGATGTAAACTATCCAATTACAATTCTATTATTTATGTTTATCATCTGCACCCAACTCTTGTCATTGTTATAACAATAATCAGTAGTGCCTTGCTTTTCACAATGTGAAATCTGAAACTCATAGAACAAGAGGGTCAAGAGAAAACACAATAGAAAATGTAGCATGTGAAGTAAAACAGAACACGATCCCATAAGGGGAATAAAATCCAATTAATTTCCTATTATCTTTAGAGTCTAAAAGACTGCACATTGATGTTAATACAGAGAATATTTTTAAAGTAACTCACTTGGGTCATAATTTTTTCTTGCTATCCAAAGCAATTTAGAGAGGTGCCAGTAAGTTTCTAGAGAATTGAGAAATATGTTGCCATTTCCATTGGTAAGGTAGTTGAGTAACTTATGAAAAATCAAATCAGCACTGCCATATATATATATATATATATATATATATATATTCAACAAATGAAGAATAAAACTTTCCCTTTATGTTTAAAAATTATTTTATTTGGGGCTCTTACAGCTTGATTTGATGAGTGTCATTTTTTGTACCCAGAGAACCTACAGATAAAGGCAGAGCTTTCAATGGTACTTTAAAACAAGTGGAATACATATTTTGAAGACTTTCTTAGAAGAAATTATACCAGAAGATATACCAATCAAAGCACCAAAGGTAAAATGGGCCAGCTCAAGAAAAAGCAGATTAGTCACATGCAAAAGTTATGACAGCAAAAGTTTGGGAGATGCTGAAGACATTTTGCTTATTGAATTTCAGGACCAAAGAATGTTAGCATCTGCTTATTAAGATTGTTTTTCATAAAGGTGAATATTTCACAGAAAAACATCAGGGAGGCTTCACAGATAGTCTTTCCTTATGCAATGCTCCTGTTCATTCCTCATCAAACAAGGGGATTTTGCAACAGTTTTGATGGGAAATCATCATGCCTATAGTACTGATTTACCTTCTTCTGAATTCTTTTTGTTTGCTAAACTTAAAAGAAATTCAAATGGTATACATTTTTCTTAGTGAATAATCTAAAAATTCCCTTATTGGTATAAATAAATTCCCAGGATATTCTGTTAATGATAGATTACACAACACATCCCTTAAAATGTTTATTGAACTTTTAAAGCTCCTGCTGAGAATAAAGTTTTATACTTTAATTTCAGTTTTTCTCCCCACCAAAAAACTTTAAGTTCCCTCACACACCAGTGAAAAATTCAAATGTGAGAAGCCACAGAAACTTGGCAATCATTTATTTCATTACCATACTACAGAAAAGTTATTAAAGACAGCTTGACTGAAAATGGTATTTTTGGCCTTATAATTAATACAGTAGTTAAAGAAAACCTTTTAGAAATAAAATGTAGCAAATACAGAGAATCGTCTGAATCAAATCAGAAGGAAGATGAGAAGGAAAAGCAATATATGTCATAGATTTTGAGTTCTGTATAAATGCAATGAGAGGGCTGAATTAAAAAAGAGCATGTAAAGTGGAATAAATATAGAATACTTGAAACAGGGCTTTGTGAAGAGATGATTGAAAAGTTTGAAGAGAAGCAGATATTAAAGCTAATTTTCAAGATGATCACTTTGGTAATCAATGAGTTTTGACTGTCTTTACCTCACATCCATACAACAACCAGTTGCGATGAAGTCTGCTCTGACCATGGTGGCCTTGTGCATGGCAGAGTAGAAGCGGGCTTCCTGGAGGGTTCAATGGCTCAGTTTAAAACTAGGTTGTAGAACTTTTCTTCTGAGACATTTCTGGATCCATCTCAATCATCATATTTTTGGTTAGCAATTGAGCCTGTTATCTATTTTCATAATATTAATTTCGTGTAATAAGGACCCTACTTACATCAGGTAACTCCTTGGTGAACTAACCAAAAGGCTATTAATTTGAGCCCATCTGCTGTTCCATGGCATAATGACGATGTAGATTGTCTCTATAAAGTCGAAAATCTTGGAGACCTGATATTGTTGCTAGGTATCATTGAGTCAGTTCTGACACGTAGTGAACCTATGCAAAGGAGAATGAGCCAGGCCAGTCCTGCACTGTCCTCTCATTTATTCCTATGCCTAAGCCTATTGTCGTGGCCGCTATCATGGTACATGTCATTGAGGTGCTTCCTCTTCTGCACTGCTCTTCTACTTTGCTGAGTATGATGCCCTTCTCCAGGGATTGGTCTGTCTTGATAACATGTCCCAAATATGTGAGACAATTTCATACCATCCTTGCTTCTCTGGATTATTCTGACTGTACTTCTTGCTTGATATGTTTGTTTTTTGGCAGTCCACTGTATTTTTTAATATTTTTTTTATCAGCAGGGCAAATTTCTGGGGGTGTTTTCCGTGTCTCATAATGTCACTGTTCAATAATTTCCACATTCTGTTGGGTCACCTTTCTTTGGAATGGGCAAAAATATGGATTACTTCCTATTGGTTGGCCAGGTAGCTGCATTCCAAATTCCTTGTCAGAGGCAACTGACTTCACAATTCCATCTTGTCATATTTTTCTATATGCCACAAGCAAACTGTCTAAATGATTAGGATTTTAAATGTCAAATTTTTGTAGGCAGGGTGTCTTCATTAAGATTTCAGCATTAGAGCATGGCATCCTGTGTTGACTCTAAAGAAGGCCCTTATCACCTTTCAATATCTGTGGAATTTCAGACCATTGGAGATCTTCATGTACCTTGGTTTCAGTCTGTCCCTAGATATGGGAACTTTAACATGCAGGTAGTCTGGAATAAAACACATTCCAGATATTCTTTTGTGGTGGCACTAGTATTCCTCCCTCTGCTCCTTGTGTAGTTCTTTTAATATTTCAAAAGTGATAGACTCATGCTAGCATGTGATCCTGTCAATTGTATCTTTTCCCATTAACAGACCTCCAGTAACTACTGCAATTAATATCATAGAAGTGAGTATTTCTAGCACATAGTATAATTATATCAGATCACACAATAGAAGAAAATTACATAATACAAAGTATGGAGATAAAATTAAATTAATATTACAAAATCATTTGAAATATCTCAATTGATTTTGTCATCAAATATTTTCAAAACTACTTTATTGGGAGTTAATACAAATATCACATCACTTCATAATTCAGTAACATCAAGCAGTGTAGTATAATTGCTACCACAATCAATCAGTTTTAAAGATTCCCTTCCTTCCTTAACTCTGATATCAGCTCCCTTTTGCACCTTCACCTTGCCATTGTACTTCCAAGAAAGCCTTATTCTACCAGGTGGCACCATAGGTTCATCAATTCTTTATCAACTAGAGAAAAGCAAAAATACGTAAACCAAATTCCAGAGGGTGATTCCCAAAGACAAAACACATCTGAGATACATCCCAATATGAACTAATAAAACAAAAAATGCAGAAAAGCTTGAAAAGGAGATCAGAGGGTAATCAGCTAACAAGGTTTTAACAGTTCAAGTCATATTTATCATTTTGATCTTCCACAGTCATCTCTCCCCTGCGTTGTTTTATAACCAACTTGCTGACCCTCTCTCTATTGTGGATAGAGGGAAATCACTGGAGGTTTATTTCCTATGTAGATCCCAAAATGAATATTGTGCTCCCACTTCATGCATAGCCTTTTTCAAATCAGATTCTCACAATTTAGGTGATGATACTATTCTCTCCTTTGACTTTGGATTATATCATTTACAGTCCTTTGGTCAATGATATTGGTGTGCTTCTTCCATCTGGACTTAGATGATGTCTCATTGCTTGTATGGAAATAAGCCTTTAAGAGGATGTGGTGGTGACTGTACCTTAATTTGATTAAACAATTAAACTGTTGAATCATTGAACTGTCTCATATATAAATTGTGTGCCAATTGAATGGTTGCGAATAAAAATGAAAGATCTGGTTGTAAAAATTAGGGAAAGCACACAAACAAACAAGCAACAAGCCCCAGGTGCTATTTTATCTAATAGTCAGGCACCATGTTCTTCATCTCACTTTGCTATAGCACTCATATCCTCTGCATTCCGTTCCTGAGGGTGCACACAGCATTCTCCAGAGGCTGCATCAGGGAGACTTAATGCAAAGACTCCACTAGGTGAACTGGACTCTGCCTTAGGCACACGTGTAACCTGAGGACTTAAGGTGGAAAGCACACAGTGTCTGAGGAAGCAGAAGACAGCTGTACCGAAATTGTTGAACTGTTGGTAGGTGGACAATCATGGTCTTGCTACATTAATGCCCTGGAAATGCTATATTAAGGTGCATATTATTCTGGAAAACCTGTGACTGACCTTCTCAGCGAATATTGTTGTAAATTTTGCCAAATGACCAACTCTCATTGTTAGTGTAAGTAGCATTTAGTCACAAAAGGATTGACTCTATACAGGTCAATAATTCAGGTTCTGCAATATGGAGTTAGCCTACATTGGTCCAATAATCCTCTCTCAACAGTGCTTTAAAAAACAGTAGCAGGGGTTAATGAAATACAACATTAAAGGGAGATATTTACACTCCAGGAAGATGATAGGCAAGACTTTCTACCTAAATTGAAAAGGAGGTATTGAAAGTGAGCCAAAGGTCGATTTAAAATAAAGCATAGATCCAGGAATGGGGTTGGGGCTAGCAATAAATCCTAACTTCAATTTAAGAACGATTAGTTCTTACATAACTGCTCTGTCATCAATTTTTGAATCTTATTTCCAGCCGTTGCCTTTAGTGAAGCTTGGACCTCATCCTTTAATATACTAACTTCTTAATTATAGGCTACCTCCTAAAAGGTTTGAACCTCAATCAATTCTTTTTTGACACTGTGATTCTATTATGTCTTCCTTGGATACTTCCTGCATCATCAAATATTTCATTTAAACAATTTTTCATTATGGTATCTTAAGACTTAACTTTTCTCTGAAGTTCTTTGAGCTTTAGATTCCTTTTGGTTTTCTGTCTCCAGGTTTTTGCGTATTTCATTTAAATATTTTACTTTGTGCTTTGATCAACATTTTGAAATCTCTTAAGTTAGTTTGTTTCAGCAATTTAGTTGCAGAAGTGCATCAATTCTTATAAAATGCAAGGTCAATTTCAATGAGGAGATGAGACTAAAATTGTCATTACTATTGTATGATGGTTCTTGGCTAACAGTAGAGCGATGTTTCAATATTTTCTTGTTTACCATTGACTATACAGTGGTAGTCTTATATGTGAATCATAACAAATTATGGGCAATATTGTACAGAATAAGGGTTAGGGATATTTAATGATGGTCATAAAAAATGTGCACCTAGAACAAGAGGCAGTTTTTCAAATAGAAAAAGAGGGTACCTCATTCTTCAAATGAAATATATTGCATCCTTTCACCATATTTTTTCAATCTGTGGACTGAGGAACTAAGTCAGAATAATTTCTATATGAGTGCAACGGGACTAAGATTAGAGAAAGATTCTCAATTACCCACTATGTACAGATGACACATCTTTTTATGCTGAAAGAAAGAGGGCTTGCAATTATTACTGATGAAAACCAAAATCTGTGGTATGAATTACATCAAAATATGAGGAAAGCAAAAATCTTCACAGATGGAGGAATAATCAGCATTATGATAAATGGAGAAACAATTTGAAGTGGTTTTGAGTTTCATTTTATTTTAATCCACAATCACCAGTTATGGAGCAACATCCTAGAAATCCAAAGACCTATCGAATTGAATTAATATAATGCAAATACTTTTAAGTTTTAAAATACTTGTATAAAAGTGTTGATTTAATCAAAATTGAATTAAAATTTAATCAAAAGTATAAGTTGTAGTTTTGATTGCCTCATATGCATGTGAAATATGGGCAATACTTTAGAAAGTTCAGAGGATAACTGAGACCCTTGAATTATGACATTGATGAAGAAAATAAATTACAATGGACTTTCAAAATAACAAAGCAATTTCCTTTGGAAGAACCACAAACAGAACTCTGTGTAGAAGACAAGATCGAAAAACTTCAACACCTGACTCATGGGCAACTTGCCAGGATGGTTGAAGTCCCTGGAGAAAAACTTAATGCTTCACAAAGGAGTTGTTGTGAGGTGCTCCCCAGTTGGTTCAGACACACAGTTACCCTACATTCAACAGAACAGAACACAGCACAGTCCCACCTCACATTCAAAAGCATTCTTGCCTGTAAGCTCATTATTGCTGCCACCATGTCAATTTATCATTGTCATTGGCTATCTATTTTACCAAACATGGTATCCTTCTCAAGGGTCTGATCTCTCTGCATGACATGTCCAGAATACAAGAGACAAAGTCTCACCATCCTTGCTTCTAAGGAGCATTCTAGTTGCCCTGCTTCCAAGCCAGATTTCTTTGATTTTTTTTGGGGGGGCGTTGCAGGGTATTTTCAATATTCTTTGCCTTCCACCATATTTCAAGTGCATCAATTCTGCTTTAGTCTTCCTTATTCAATGTCCAACTTTCATGTACTGTGGGCTGAGATAGCCCAGACGACAGGCCACAAGTAACTGGAGCTCTGCCATGTCTACAGCAGGACTAGGGCCAGACGTGCTGTGGAGAAGTTGTTGAAGTAGCGCTCTGGGTTACTGGAGGCCTCATTGTAGACCCCAGACCCACCCTCTCAGCCTCCTGGTCCCCAAGCATAGTGGTCATCAAACAGCGCCCAGAGTGGTTTCCTGATATCAATGCCTTCTGCTGGAAGTCAGAAAAAGTGTTTTTGTCTTTTTTTAAAGAATGCAGTTCACATGATCTTCACAATCCAAGGTTCATGCTTTCTTGGCGAGGTTTAGCTTTTAAAAATTTATTAATACCACTTTTGGGGGAGGCATCACTGCCTTCTGGTGGGAGTAGGAGGCCCAGCCTTGTTCCTGGAGAGCTGCTGCTGGATTTGAACTGCCAACCCAGTGTGCCGCGGTCCCTCACACAACCCGCCATTCAGGCTCAGCTCCAATTTATTAATACTATTTTTAATTGATTGGGTCTTACCGATTCTAATTGCCTTTTGGCATAGGTTAGTACTAAAGGTTATCCTTTTGGTTTCTACTGAAAGGTGGGCAGTTCAAATTTACCAGAGCCTTAGTGGAAGAAAGATGAGGCTAGCTGCTCTAAGGCAGAGGGATGTCTATGGAAACCTGGTAACACACACTGAAATCTCTCCAGGGAGTTGATAGCTGATTTCACTGACCCGATACTGCAGAGTAGAAATACTGCTTTGATCTCCTCAAACTGACTCTCTACTGAAGTGCACATTTCTATATTTCTCCTGCAGGGTGTCTGGTGGATTCACACTGCAACTCCCAACCACTATACCACAGGAGTTCCTCTGCAAATCCTGTAGAGGATTTCTGTAAGGCAGAACTCAACTGATGTAACTGGGCTTAGATTTAAGCTAGTGCAAATGCTTTCTTGTCCGGTTTTGAATTTTTCATGAGATTTAAAGTAAAATGTTTGCCCTAAAATATTTTTATTGTAATAGAATTTTTCTTTTTCTTGTTATTTTTAGCAGAGGATACTCATTTTTTGTATATAAAGGAAGGAGATAGCTTTTCTACCCCTCTATCAACTGGAAGTTCACTTCATCTTGCCTTATTAAGTCCTTAATGACATCTTGGTTTCCCTTGTAGTTTTGCTCTGTTTTATTTCCACCCAGTGGGATTTCTCTCCTGCATAATTTGCAGTTGTTTATTTCCCATTCTCTATAGTTAGCTATGACTTTAATTAGACTTCAGGACCTATGTCCCCTTTGACTTAAGTTTCTCAAGATCTCTAACTATATCTTAATCTTTGTCATCACTACCAAAGAGCAAGACTTACTGAAGGTAGGAAAAAGGGAATAATGAAGAAACAAGACATTTTCTGGGTAAAGACATAGAGTAAAAATATTTATATACATTTCTAAAAATAAAACAAGTTTCAAAAATATTCAGTAAATTTATCTGAATTTTTACCTCAGGTATATTTAGCAAAATGAGAGAACTATCAGGTATATGAATGCTTTTTGGACATTATTTATTTTCATATACAGGAAAATGTGAAATATTAGACATCCATCCATATTCAAACACATTTTCAGTCATTTGGACCGCAGGTATATTTCTTTCATGTTGGATTAATCTGCCACGACAGATAATTAATTTACACCCATTTTCTGAGAATAAAGCTAAGTATGCAGGAATGGATATGCATTTCTAAGCATTTATTTTGATTAATGTGAGTGCTTGTCACAGTAAATTAGTCAAAAAATATGTCCTGGCCCTAAGTAATTAATAATGCAACTTGTCTACAAATGCTGTTTATCAGAGTCAAGTATTTGACCTCTGACAAATGTCTCCAAGTAGAATTCTTTATAAGTTTCTAATGAAATTATGCAACATGTTTGCAACAAAGTAAAATATTTAAATAATTACTTCAAATATCATCAAGGCAAATGGCTTTCGATGACAAATCTTTAAAGAAATTATGCAGTTACTACAGGTAAAATTATTTATTGGGGCAATGATATTTACTTTACATTTGCTGAAGTTCTTTGCTTTGATTTCTAGAATTAATGAAATTTAAATAACACTTTAAAATAATTCCATTGGTGGCTTTTACAGCTCTTGTCACAATCCATAAATCCATATATTATGTCATGCACATTTGTGCATAAATTGCCATCATCATTTTTAAAACATTTCTTTCTGTTCCAGCCTTTAATATCATGTCATCCTCCCCTTTCTCAGCCTTTCTCCCTCATGAAGCCTTCACAATTTATAAATTATTATGTTGTTTATGTTTTACACTGACCAGTGTCTCCCTCCATCCACTTTTTTGTTGCTGTTTGTCGCCCTGGGAGGGAGGTATAAGCTGATCATTGTTACTGGTTCTTATTTTCTCTCCCCACCTTCCCTCTGGCATCATTACTCTCATTATTGGCCTGAGGTGTTTATATGTCCTGGATTCCCTATGTTGTATACTCCAATCTGTACTAGTGTACATGGAGGGGAAAGCAACTGATGTTGACTGAGAAAGCAACTGGTGCCAGTGGGGGATGGGAATGGTGGAAGGGGATATGGGGAAAAGGAAGGGGGGTAACAACAAACCCAGGGATAAGGGAACAACAAGTGATCTAAAATCAATTGCAAGGATGGCATATGATTTCTGGTGGCATTTGTTCAAGTGCAATGTAACTAAGGGGAATTACCTTAAGGCAAATGAAAGATAAAAATGACACTAAGACAAAAGTAAAAGAAATAGAGGGGGGGAAACCAGGAGGTAAAGGATACTTATAGAGGTGTAAATAGTGGTATAAGCTTATGTATATATATTTATAGATAATGAAAGGGAAATAAATATATGTATATGTTAAGTATTAACAGGCAGACATTGGTCCTCGTCTCAAATATTCCCTCAACCCAAGAGCACTTGCTTCTTATAACCCAGAATTCTGAGATGCTCATCTTCTTGACAAGATTTTTGAAGACCAAATGGGTGCATAAGTAAATGTGGTGAAGAGAGTAGATGAAGCCTGGCTATCAAAAACTGTACTGTCTGTGGTCACAAGGGCTTGAAGATAGACAATGTGCTTCTCTGACTGAGAAGCAACCAAGCCTACATGAAAGAAGTTCACCAGCCTGTGTGATCGTGAGTTTTCAATGGGATTAGTTATGAAGCATCAAAAATCCAGAACAAAAAATCATATTGATATGAATGAGGGGGAGGGTGGAGTGGAGACCCAAAGTCAATCTGTAGACAATTGGTCATGTCCTCACAAAAAGATCACAGGAAAAGACAAGTCAATCATGGTGAAGTATAACATCAATGAAACATAAAATTAGTTCTTCCATGCTTCCTTTCCCTCCACCCCCACCTCCACTCTCTCCACCCACCATTATCGTGACCCAAATCCTACCTTACAAGTTGAGCTAGAGCTAACTCTTGTTATTAAGTTCCCTCAAGTTGAGAGCAATGAGAGCAATATGAAACAGGACAAAATACCATGTGGTTCATTGCCACCCTCACAACTCTTCTTAGGTTGGAGCTCATTACTGCAGCCACAGTGTCAAGCCATACTGTCAAAGACCTGCATTTTTCTGACTCTCTACAAATGTAATGTCCTGCCACGGGGATTGTTCTATGCTGATGGCATGGCCAAAGTACATGAAATGAAGTGTTGTCCTCCATGCTGCTAAGAAGCATTCTGGCTATAATTCTGTGACACAATTGTTTGTTTTTTGGCAGTCTGTGATACATCATTACTGGCGCCACAATTCAAAGTATGAATTCTTCTTTGGTCATGCATATAAAGTGATTGAAAATACCATGTCTTGAGTCAGGCACACCTCAGCCATCAAGGTGACAGTCTTCATTTTTAAATACTCTGGAAAAAGTTCTAAATATGTATTTAATTCAACACATCTATTGATCTGTTTTTTAACTTTTTACTTTAAAAAAATCATTTTATTTGGGAGCTCTTGCAGATAGCATAACAATCCATAATTCAGTTGGATAAAGCACTATTTTACAGTTGCTACCACCATCAATTTCAAGACATTTCTTTCTTATATTTGTTGACATCAGCTTTCTTTTATGCTGCCTCCACAGGAACCCTTATTTTCATATTATATATTATTTACTATTACTTACACCAACCTATATATATATATATATATATTTGCCTGCAATTCTGTATTTTCCCCCCTCGAATGGTATTATATACTCATCATTGTTATCAGCTCCCGCTTTATCCTGATTTTATCTCTTGACTAATTCCATGAGCATTGATTGTGTATTCTAGAAAAGCAAAATCTTTATTAACTTCAATCTCTTCTCCATTTACCAAAATGCTATATAATAATCCAGTGAGGTGATATTTATTCTGCAGATTGTATACCTTGATGTTCATTAGTAAGTGTTTCAAATTGTCTTGACTTCATTAGACAAGATCATGTCATCTGTGTATCTCCAGACCTTGAGAAATGTTCCTCTAACTCTTCATGTAATCCAATTTCTCTGATAATTTACTTACTTGCATATTAGCTATGGTGCACACCTTTGCTGATTTTAAATCATTCTTAAAACTCCCTCTTAATCTATGTACAATTTCTGAATAAGCACAATGAAATGATTTGGAATTAGCTCACATGGATGAAACACACTGCCCTGTGTGACTACGAAGTGTCAAAGGATTCAAGAACTAACAATCATAGCATTACATGGTCACTTTCGTGATATGATCGCTGATGACAAATATGTACATAAGCAAATATAGTGGGCTGAGCCCCGGTGGCGTAGTGGTTGTGTGAGGGACTGCGGCCCACTGGGATGGAGGTTCAATTCCAGCAGTGGGGCTGGGCCTCCCACCGCCAGAAAGCAGTGATGCTCCACCCCCCCCCCCCAAAAAAAAAGAAGAAAAAAAAAAGAATATGTGGTGAAGAAAGCTGATGGTACCCAGCTATCAAAAGAGATAGCGTCTGGGATCTAAAAGACTTGAAAGTAAACAAGCAGCCATTCAGCTCTGAAGAAAGAAAGCCCACGTGGAAGAAGCACACCAGCCTGTTTGATTGCGAGGTGTCAAAAGGATCAGGTACAGGCATCAAAGAATTAAAAATTATATCACTACAAAATGAAGAGGAGTGTAGATTGGGGACCCAAAGCCCATCAATAAGCAAATCGACATCCTCTCACAGAGGGGTTGCAACAAGGAGATGAGCCAGTCAAGGTAAAGTGTAGTAACAATGAAATAGTAACAATGAAGTGTAGTAACAACTTTCCTCTAGTTTTCAAATGCTTTCTCCAACCCACTATCATGATCTCAATTATACCAGTAAATCCAGCTAGATCAGGGGATGTACACTGGAGTCAGAAATATGGGGAATTTAAGATAGATGATCCCTCAAGACTAGTGGTGGGAGTGGTGATACTGAGAGGGTAGACGGATGGTGGAATAGAAAGTGGAACCAATGTCAGGGATCTACTTATAACCCCTTCTCTGGTGTATGGACAATGGGGAAGTGACTGAAGGGACACATTGGACAGTATACGATATCAAAAAGTAATAATAATTGGTAAATTATTAAGAATTCATTGGGGAGGGAAATGAAGGGGGTAAGAGAAATATGGGGAATGGTATTTGGGACCTAAAAGGAGGGAGGATGTTTTGAGAGTGATGATGGCAACAAGTGTGCAAATGTGACCTGCATACAATTGATGTATGTGTGGATAATTATGGGTGTTGTATGAGCCCCCAATAAAATTATTTATATTAAAAAACTATCAAGATTTCATGAGGGAGGAAGGGAAAAATAAGGCTTAAATAGAAAACCAATGTATTGAAAATGATGAGGTCAATGGATGTATACATGACACATAATGGACTTACATATGGATTGTGATACAATTCGTATGAGCCCCCAATAAAATGATTTTAAAAAATAAAATAAAAAATAAAAGGCATAGTAGTTCATATCAAGTGGAAAGGCGGATGTTGGGAGAATGTTGATGAGGGCAGGCATAGGGGGGGGGGGTCCTTGGCACAGTATATGTAACTAGCTTTGAACTATGTATGGTGAAGAGCAATATATGAGCCCCCAATAAAATAATTTTTAAAAAGGCATATCATATTGAGACTTGAAAAATAAGACTGAAAAATGAGTCATTGTTCACATGATCAAGTAAGACATTCAGATATCTGTTAAAATGAATAATTTGTTAATTATTATACAAATTAACTCTAATATATAATTCTTATAGGGAATCATACTTAGTTTACATGTAATGAGTTTCCTTCACCTGCCTTAAATATATATGTAGCCTTCAAAATACAAAACTCTTTTGGAAAATTTGTTTTATTAACAGAAGCCTAAATGTGTATATCAATCTTTATCTAAATGGGGCT